>JACDJE010000018.1:2089391-2146739 GCA_016647715.1 Pavo muticus | reverse complement strand
TTTTTTTTTTTTTTTTTTTTTTTTTTTTTTATGCTTCTGCCTGTTCCATTATAAAGAAACAGTCTTTTTATTTTTTAACATTGTCAGCTAGCCAGCTATATTTGGGCTACTGGACTCCTATTTTCACATGGTTTTAATCAAATTCTTTAGTTTGCCAACACAAAGAGAACCAAACTTAGTTGAAATCTGATCATGAAAGCATGTTCAAAGCTAGGAAAAATTTCTGTTCCTAGTAAACTGGAAAGAATTCACAAGTTTCAATGTAAGTGTAGCTCAATCCCCATAAGAACAGTGCAACAAGACCACTCTCTTTCTGAATATATATAAATAGTTAATAGAAGAGTTAACAATAAATGATGCTTAAAATGTGGATCTTAATTCATGGACTTTATGACAATAATAAAACATAGTGATGGGGCTTTTTAATGGCTTCCACAGGTCAGCCATCATCTCTTAATGGATAGGACCTCTGGTCTTACAGTCAAGCATAAAAAGGCAGCTCTTTGCCATCTTGAGTGAGGCTGCTAGTGCACCTAACCTGGAGACTGCATCACTTTAGTATCAGTTTTGTCACTGCTGTGCAAGACCAACAGCAGATTTTGCTAATATAACAGCAGAGTTCATTGTCTATAAGGGAATCAGAAAAAGTGAGTCATTGCTTCTTTGTGTAGTAACTACAAAATAGCTCAAACTAATCTGCATTTCAGACTTAAAAGTTTCTCTAAGACTAATCTTTGCTATTAAAATTGAAGGCTGGGTAGGAATTTCCAGGGCTGCATATGCACTGTGATGCTGGGTTCTGCCAGGCCCGGCCCTGCCTGGCACAAGAGCCATTTTGGATATTTGCTTCCCCCTGCTTTGGAGACCCTAGGACAACACCATGACCTCTGCTGCACAAAGGAGTGGCTAAATGCTTTCAGCAAAGGGAGTCTTTCAAGTCAACATAATCCTTCCAGAACATGTCAAATGCAGCCACTAAAACTGTAACCTACATATGGTCTCGATTAAAACTAACAAACAAGCCAGCCCTTCAATTACGAGGCCTTTCAGAAGCAAGGAGCCAAAAGCTCAATAATCTCTGTACACTGTACTTCAGGGACTGACAGCAGAGCCGCCCACGACCTCATCCCCACAGCATCTCCAGCACCATTCAGAAAAGAATCATAGAACCAATAAGGCTGGAAGAGACCAAGACTAAGATCATCTTGTCTAACCGTCCACTCTTCACCACTATGCCCATTAAACCATGTCACTAAGAGCCACAACATGGGCTTCAGCTTTTGTGCATGCACAAGAACACAGTACTCACTCCCACAGCACAAGGGCTGTCGGGTGGGTGCTCACCTCCTTGTAGCACCAAGAGCATCTGCCTTGATGGAGAAGAGAAAAACACAATGTTCTTCGGCCCACCAGCCCACGGGAAAGCCCTCCATGCAACCATGGGTAACGCACTGCCGACCTCAACCCCTGGGAGCCAAGAGCATTCAGAATGATTTGGGATTAATGGCAAAAATGAAGAAATTAAATTTGCACTGCTTCCTACATTTAGTAAAGGAAATTATGCATTTCCCACAAAGCCTAATGCCTGCTCTGCGGGGATTATATTAGTATTTATTGTTTTGTTTGCTCAAATAAAACACCTGTCGAGGTCAGCTATTCGAAGAATTTTTAATTTACCGGCCTTACACTACGGAGAGTAGGAAATGTTTATAGAGGCACTCCTGGTAAGATTGTTGGCGTTTTTTCCCCCCAGGTAGGTGTATAATGATTTAATAACAGAAACAGCATGCCCACAAACCTCTGAACCTCAGATTTAAATAAAAACTAATATATCTGAAATCGGGGTATCAGTCTCCACAGTTTCTGTGTCTCTCCATGTTATGAAAGGAGGCGTAACCCTAGGATACGGCATCCTTCCTTTATAAAGACCCGTCTCAGAGTGTCAGAAGTCAAGGAATTAAAAACAAAAGCGGCATAAATCGCTGTCAATCACTGAAGTCTTTGATGTGCTCCTTCCTTCACAATGCATTATGCTCTCTAAATAGAGGGATCAATCACCACGCGGCTGCCCCTCTCGTGCCATGATGCCAGTGAGGAGGCAGCTGATTGAGGCACAGCACAGCCCATGTTTCAGACAGATGGAGAGAAAAATGCAAGTGGGAGCACAAAACAAAACCAAGCTAAACCCTCAGTGCAACTAAACAACACAACTGATTTCTGTTTCAGCATGTTTCGGGGTTCTCTATTAAATGACAGCTCATTTCAGCCTGTCTTGCCTGGTATCTCATCTCTGGTATCTCCAACAGTGCTATTTCTCCCTCACAAACTGGATTTTATTTTTTAGAAAAGGAAAAAAAAATGTAGGTAGCTCTGAAAGTAATGCCTCCTACTTATTGCCATGAAAAGTGTAACAGCTACAAAAACTGCTATTTGATTGAGCACATTTCCATCTAGAAAACACTGCTTTTCAACATAGTCACCACCATTAGCTATGCATTTTCACCAACAATGAACAAGAGCCTTGTTCACTGAACATGAACATGCTGCACTTGTAAAAATCTGCATGGCTGTCTGGAACATGGCATGTCTTTCACGTCTCTGTCACCACTGCTGAAATGCACCACCCACTGTCTCACTATGCTCACATCTCACTGGTTGGTCTCCATAAAGGTTCAGCAACCATCGATGAATGTCCGTGGGTGCCATTTTTTCTGCATGAAGGAATTCAGTTCCACACCTTTGCTCCATGCGCACTCCCATGTCAGACAGCATTCTGTCAGACTGCCCCTCTGCTGCCATCTGTTGCATGGCAACAGCATGTAATGGAATATTGGTGGGAAGGTTCAACCTCTACTGCCATGCCACTGATGTCCACCTCTGACATCATGGGCCAACATAATAAAATAGGAGGTGTTACTTTCAGAGCAGAACACGTACTTATCTTTACACTCATCCATAATGATATTACATTGGCCTGCCTTAACTTTTTGCTGCCTTTTTTTTTTTAACAGTAACTAAACAGGTTGCTTACTTACCTTTTCCTCAGCTGCGAAAAACAAAACAAATGAAAAAATAGCACATTTGCTTTGTCAAGAAGATGCTGCAGTTAAAAAAAAAAAAGGCAAAAAAGAGATGAACTTTCCCAAAGAGAAATGTAAGAGTTATAGTTGTATGCTGACTTGAGAGCCAAACTTGAGCCCATCCAGGCCCCACCAACCTGCAGGGGAGATACTGCAAGAAGGCTGCAGACAAAAGCCCCTGTGATGCTCTGTAACTGCACAGGAAGAGATGGAGCAAATCTGGCAGGATGAGGCCCCTAATTACAATGCTGGTGACTGATAGAGTTGCACTTATTCTCTGGCAAAAAAATGAATTGTAATAAGAGTAAAAAGGAGCAACTGCTGGCCAAGAGACGGTGTGAACGAAAAACCTGTTGAGCAGGGCTGTGCTTGGCCTGTGACAAGAGTTCATGAGTTTTTCATCCTAATTCAAACAGGTTTGTCACTTGAAGGCTGCTATTCTTCACATGTCTAGCAGGACTGAATTCTGTTGCCCTTCCTCACTTTGAGGAGCACCCTACTGCATAAACATTGCCTTTAATTTCAGATTACGGCAATCATGGGCACAATCTGGTCCTTATAAACAGGGACTTGAAGAAAAAACAAATGTCAAGCAGAGATAAAAGTAGCATTGTACTTTTAATTATCAAAGTATTTTATTTCACTTAAAGGAACAGATTTGCTGGTCTTCTCCAGCTGCCTTGCATCACCACAGCAGTGCAAAGCACTGTAAATCCAGTTCAGTCAAATGGTTAAAGTGGGCTAGCAGCTGCTTTACATCACTGGAGCAGCATAAAGCTGCAAGCATTTGAACCTAATCCATACTCTTTCATGGCACTTTTCTTTACCAAAAAAGAAAAAAGCTTTTCTTCTCTGTCAGTGACTGCTGCTTAACTGAGAGAGCAGAGCCATCCAGTTAAGAGGAACAAAACATACCCGAAAAAATCTCTGCAAACAATTTGGAGGTAGAATTTTCTCCTTTTACTCTCCTTCAGCTAGCAAGAAAATTTCAATCTCATCAGGCTGCCAGCGATGGGAGAAAACTGTTTAAAGTAATACGCCTCATTCTCAAGTCTGATTTTAGACAGCTCCCAATACAATGCTTCAGCACACGTTAGAAGGGCAGATTCACTGTTACTTAGGGCTTGGAGTAAAGAGAAATCAATACACAGAGATAAAGACAGATAAACACTTTGGGCAGAGATGAAACAGGAGGAAAAATACCACTTTCCAAATGTTTCTGGTTAGCTAATGCAATGCAGAGGATGTGTGGTTCCTTTCCCAAGGTGACTACTGCTCCTCTCCCTGGTTTCAGTCCCATGGCTGTCCAGGGGCTCCCTCTGCTCACTCACTGCACTACATCATGATTAGCTGAGCAATTAACTATGCCCTATGCTGTTTCTTTTTCACCTAATTATTGCTTCATTTCTCAACCATGTGGAGCAATCACTCCTATTTGGCCAAGCGCCTAGGAACCACAGCTACTCATTTCCCTCAAGTTTTTCTAGCAGAAGCCAATCCTCAGGTCAGCGTGAGCATTTGCTTTTACCTTTTTTGCTTTTGCTTTGAGAAGAGTGGGAAGCAATGCCATGGGGCATCAGTGCATGCACATGTGCTCACACATGTGATCACCCATCTCTCAGCCATCTTCTTGTCCCTCACCATGGCTGCTGGAAAATGATCAGGAAAACAACAGTAGGCTCAAAGCCCATCTCCTATCAGTAAGCAATGTCTGTCTCACAGTCTAGTCCCTGAGGAAATGAGACAAACACACTAACTGCCTGTATTCATCCAGCTTATAATTTCTGAAGATAATGGCAACTTACTGCCAAACTTGTAAGGAAAAGTTTTCAGAAAGCAACGATAGTTCTGCATGTCTTTTGCAGTAGAGAAAAGGGAGATGAGAGACCAAGCAAATTCTCCCAGACTTAAAAGTGGTACGTGTTCAGCAGAAGTGCCTTATAAATGCCTCTGATGGGAAAAAGCTTCACTCAGATCTTGTGAGTTCTGCAACACCCCCATCAATCAATTCTCCAAGATAAATCTGCTGGAAACTAAGCTTTGCCAGTCCTGGTGCTCAGAGAATGACATGCTAACAATCCCACTGCCATTAACCATGCAGCAGCCCTTCTTGACTCCCCTCTCTTGTGTGCCAGTCCCAAGAGTGGCTAGGCTCCAGCAATATGCAGGTTGCCTGAGGTACCTCTGTATTTGCAACCCCACTGATCTCACCAAGGCTGAAGAAAACTGAATTTCACTGGCACATTGGGATTCTACTCATGAGCTTGGTCATCTCTGTGTGCCCTTCCCAATGACTGTAGTGTGTTAGGTGAGACTGGGCTCGGTGCTCACAAACTGGCTCGTACATCACTTTTGATGGATGTCCCATGAGTGCTGTACTGGCTTCCCTATCCAGAAAGTAAATGTGGAAACTTGAACACTGACAATACTTTCTGAAAATGACAATTATTTGAGTGTCTTCTTGTAAGCCATTTCAACTCAAGCACTCCAGTGAGTAGTAACATTTAATTTTACAGCCTGGGAGTATAGCAACTCTGTAATTTAAATGTTCCTGGCAATTTCAATCATACCACGGTTTTCATGCAATTTTCTGTTCCTGACATCCACTGCCAGAAGCTGCAGAATTGATGCTACTTGCCACGGCTGTGCACGCATAACTGCACTGTCATAACAAGCAGGCTGCCTGGCCCCCATGCCACCATGTCCAGAGCACACCTGTAGCTCAGTGTCCGACTACATGAACCGGGAGAAGGCAGAGCCCTCACTAACACACTTGTTGCTACTTCAGAAAGCCAACAGCACTAACTATTGCAATTCACCTCTCCAAAGGTCTCAGTTTCCAGGTTCCTTATTACAAATTAGGTCCTTATAAGAAGTTTGGGCCTTCAGAGACAAGTGGAGTGACCATCTTGCATGGATCAGAAATGCGTGCACTCAGAGTGAATGTGCATACTTTGTCACCAGGAAAAAGTAATTAAAGAAAGACATTCCCTTTCTCAGGGAAAATGATGGCTTTTAGACCTGTCTTCTCCTATCCCATAGTCAAAAAAAAAAAAAAAAAAAAAAAAAAAAAAAAAACAACCTGAGTATTTTCCAGGTGTTGTCCAGACAGCAAAATGTGGAAAGAAAAGCATTTCCTAAAGTTTAAGGCTCACAACAGAGATACAAATTGTTCTGTGTGCTATTTTAGGGTATCTGGCTAAAGTGAACACTAGTGCATGTGAACAGGCAGCTCTGGCCAAGCAGGAGATGGGAGCCCATTCACACTCTGTGCTTGCACTGGGACACAGCAGCAAGAAGGACAGCTGGGAGTAAGCTTCTCATCACATAGAACTTTGCTCCAGCATATGTAAGAGACATTTAGGAGCTTTTTTTAACTTAAGACATTGTTGAAAGGGATCTCAATTCTCCTAACCCCAAACTATTTGGCTTTAGCATCTGCACCAGGTACAAAAGCTCACGTGAACAGGTGAAGAGGACTCAGGGGACAGCAGGCTCCAGATGACTATGTCAGATGTTGAAAGCTATTTATTTGCACTGCATTTAGATGTATAAATGAATAGCAGAAGTCATTCTTAATGGCTATGCTACATTTAACTTTGCTATCTAAATCAACCCAAGAATTTTTGGCAATTTTTGGCAAATTTTTTTGATTATCTTTGCCTTCACTCTTAGTAATTGCAGATCTATCCTGGAAACCACTTGCAGCGGCTAAAAGTAGCACCACCTCTTCAGGCATTGTCCTCAATATTATTTTCTGCAGTCCCTTGTGGATTTATGCATCTGGCCCTTCCTTGCCAGATGATGCTGAAGAGACAAGTGCAAGGCCCAGGGTGGGGTAAACAGTTCATGCAAATTCTAGACTAGCCAGTGAGCAGAACCTTTGAGTCTAAAGCAAAAGAACTCAGCAGAGTCTGGGAAGAACTGAAAATGTGAATGCATAAATGGATTTCAGCATCAGTTGTTTCAAGTAGAGAAATCACTTACGTCTTACTCAACTGGCAACCTTGCTGGTCCAACTTACATAAGCCATTTGAAAACCACTACCATCACCAAGACCAAAACTAAACTACAAAGGAATACTTAACTACATCTGGAAATGAAAGACTTTTTAAACTTTTTATACAAAGAAGCTAAGCCTTCCTCCAGCTTCATTGAAGCTGTTTGTCAATTATCCAAGGTTGAACTGACAATGCAGACCAAACACAGAGTAAATATTAACTGGGTTGAGCAGGTTTAACACCAAATTAGACTGAATGGAGAAAGTTCTATACAAGCTAAAGCACAGTATTTGTTTGTAAATCACAAGATAAAAAGGCTATAGAAACAGTGAAACAGCACACATTACTAATCTCATAAGCTCCTAAAGAATAACTGAAAGCAAGGGGCATTTTTAACCAAGATGAAGAAAGCATGTACCTATACCATTTTGAAATACTTCTAAAAATGTAGCCCTCTGATTTTTCTCTCCTTTTNAAGCCCATCTCCTATCAGTAAGCAATGTCTGTCTCACAGTCTAGTCCCTGAGGAAATGAGACAAACACACTAACTGCCTGTATTCATCCAGCTTATAATTTCTGAAGATAATGGCAACTTACTGCCAAACTTGTAAGGAAAAGTTTTCAGAAAGCAACGATAGTTCTGCATGTCTTTTGCAGTAGAGAAAAGGGAGATGAGAGACCAAGCAAATTCTCCCAGACTTAAAAGTGGTACGTGTTCAGCAGAAGTGCCTTATAAATGCCTCTGATGGGAAAAAGCTTCACTCAGATCTTGTGAGTTCTGCAACACCCCCATCAATCAATTCTCCAAGATAAATCTGCTGGAAACTAAGCTTTGCCAGTCCTGGTGCTCAGAGAATGACATGCTAACAATCCCACTGCCATTAACCATGCAGCAGCCCTTCTTGACTCCCCTCTCTTGTGTGCCAGTCCCAAGAGTGGCTAGGCTCCAGCAATATGCAGGTTGCCTGAGGTACCTCTGTATTTGCAACCCCACTGATCTCACCAAGGCTGAAGAAAACTGAATTTCACTGGCACATTGGGATTCTACTCATGAGCTTGGTCATCTCTGTGTGCCCTTCCCAATGACTGTAGTGTGTTAGGTGAGACTGGGCTCGGTGCTCACAAACTGGCTCGTACATCACTTTTGATGGATGTCCCATGAGTGCTGTACTGGCTTCCCTATCCAGAAAGTAAATGTGGAAACTTGAACACTGACAATACTTTCTGAAAATGACAATTATTTGAGTGTCTTCTTGTAAGCCATTTCAACTCAAGCACTCCAGTGAGTAGTAACATTTAATTTTACAGCCTGGGAGTATAGCAACTCTGTAATTTAAATGTTCCTGGCAATTTCAATCATACCACGGTTTTCATGCAATTTTCTGTTCCTGACATCCACTGCCAGAAGCTGCAGAATTGATGCCACTTGCCACGGCTGTGCACGCATAACTGCACTGTCATAACAAGCAGGCTGCCTGGCCCCCATGCCACCATGTCCAGAGCACACCTGTAGCTCAGTGTCCGACCACATGAACCGGGAGAAGGCAGAGCCCTCACTAACACACTTGTTGCTACTTCAGAAAGCCAACAGCACTAACTATTGCAATTCACCTCTCCAAAGGTCTCAGTTTCCAGGTTCCTTATTACAAATTAGGTCCTTATAAGAAGTTTGGGCCTTCAGAGACAAGTGGAGTGACCATCTTGCATGGATCAGAAATGCGTGCACTCAGAGTGAATGTGCATACTTTGTCACCAGGAAAAAGTAATTAAAGAAAGACATTCCCTTTCTCAGGGAAAATGATGGCTTTTAGACCTGTCTTCTCCTATCCCATAGTCAAAAAAAAAAAAAAAAAAAAAAAAAGGAAAAGTGAATTTACTTTTAAATTCCATTTTGAATATCAGTCATTAAATTTCTCATTACTTTGTGGTATCCAGTCTGCATTCTTTGGACTCTTGGTTTACCAGTGCTGACACCCTCACTTCCCATTTCCACACCTGAGCAAGGTAGGGAGGACTGATGGACGTGATGGACACAGTCAATGCTCATGCAACATAGACATCAGTTAGAAAATTAAAGACTTTATTTCCTTTTTTTCCTTACCACAGCAGTGCTGGGGCTTGTTGAAAGCAGCACTGGCAGCTCTACTGCTATTCTGTATAACTCTCTCCCTTCTACAGCAGCAGATACCCTTGCCACCATGTTGACATGGCAAGCTGATAGAGTAGCAAAGAACAGCTGCCCAGCCCCAAGAACAGAAAAATGCAGGGATCATTCAGCACAAGGTACAAAGTGAGCATCTATCATTAGGAAGGCCTCTTTAGAAACACAAGCCATGAGAGTCCTAAGCTGGATTTGGAATTAGTGCATATAGATAATGCTGGGTGCAAGTCTGAACCCTGCAGACCAGCTTCCATGCAAATGCATAGTGCTATAATTTGAGTAATTGCTATGCCCAACGAAATAGCTTTAATTTCACAGGAATTTAGGCAAAGCCAGAATGCATCTTCCTTCCATGGAGACAACATAACAAAGTCTATTGGCATGGGATTTTTTTTGTCATTTTTATTGGCTATTATTTTTGAGGAAAACACCTCAAGTGTTTCCTTAAATATGATCAGATCTATTATGTTTTGGAAAATATGCTATCTGCAACTGAAAATAATTAAAGATGACTGTAAAATGTACTAAAGCAAGTCACTTCTTCCACAGACAAAAACTAGTCAACCTCCAAAAGAATATTTTTCCATTTTAGTAGTATTAGTTGAAGAAAATGTTTGGAGCAAGTATTTGCTCTTAGAAGACAGCTATCTCAGGCAATTCTCCCTTGAGCTGCTGATGCAAAAAAACCCAGCAAATAAGAAAATGGAAAGCAAAAAAGCAGAGACCTAATATACGACATGAACACTACTTTCTTTACCACACCTTATGAACTTACATACATGGTAAATTCAACTTAGGAATATCAGGCTATGTATGTTTTAAAATGGTTGACATGTCCACATGTAAATCCCAGCATAACAATTGCTGGATTAATTGTTTTGCACAAATCATTCAAATGACACATTCATGGCTCGGTGCTTTGGATTCACTGTGCATTACAACACAGCACGGTGCGCATGGGTAGTGGTTGCAGCCATGCTGCACAACATCTGTGTGCTGTGGACATGGCTACAGAGCACAGCATCACCCCAGGGATCCCTGAAATGACAGCAAAACGTGAAATGGCAGCAAAAGTGGAGTGGAGTTTAACAAAGGTCCCAAAGACTGCCCAAATAAAGTGTTGGATATCTCCCTAGACAATTCTGTTTGGGAAAGGGAGACATTAATGGGAAAAGGTAGGTAATGCTTCTTTTATGAACTGCCCCATTCTCTGGTTATCAAGAGTCAACCATCACACAAGCAGCAGGACTGCCTGGGTGGTTACCTGTTTCCCAGGGAGGCACAGAAGCTGTTTGCAACATCCCAATTCCAGCAAAGAAAACTCAAAACATCTGGAGCCTTTCTTTCCTTTCTTCCCAAAGAAAAAGCAAGTTAAATGTTTAAGAGCACTGGGAGAGTTGTTGTTGATCCACACATAAAACATCCCCTCCCTCCAGTGTGTGAATCAGCTGTCTGACAGAGCTGTGTGGAAACCAAGGGCTGGAAGAGCTGTTGGGTAGAAAGGATGAAAGTACATGTTTCCCTGGGGTTGTAGTTTCAGTCCAGCTCTAGAGAGCCAGAGCTTCTGCTGCCAGACACCATTTCAGTTATTCCCGCGCAATGATGGATGGCTTCAGCCCATTCCCTAATGAAGAAGTGACTTCATTAGGAAGGCCGCCATCATGATCAGCTTCTTTATTAGGGCAGTCAGAAAAAATACAGACTAAAATAGGGAGAAAAACCAACCAATCAAACAAACAAAAACCAACAACAAATGGAAATCTCATGAAATCCACCTCCCCATGAACTGAAATGGGGGTGATTTTGTGAGCCTGGAGCTCAAAACAGTAGATTCTTGTGAGTCTCTGCTCCAACATCACAATGCGTATCTGATCCACAGGAAGAGAATGGCCAGTACTGCTGATCTCTCAAACCTCCAAAACATACTGGGAAAACCAGGGACCCAAAAGTTTCCACAACCTCTACACACTTCTGAAAATTGAGGTGCTAAATGGCAGCAAGGACCTCTTCGAGAGCTTCCTCTGTAGTGTTTGCTAGCGCTTTCTTTGTTTACAGGAAGAGAGAAGAAAAGGGAAGGGGAGGGAAGGGGAGGGAAGGGGAGGGAAGAGAGAAGGGAAGGGAAGGGAAGGGAACAGAGAAGAGAAGAGAAGAGAAGAGAAGAGAAGAGAAGAGAAGAGAAGAGAAGAGAAGAGAAGAGAAGAGAAGAGAAGAGAAGAGAAGAGAAGAGAGCCTCTCTAACAGATGAACAGACCTCAATTCCATCCCTACAAGAAAGGCAGTCTTAAAAATGCAGAACTCACTGAACACTAATGAAAGGTTGAGGAGCCAAATTGTGCATATGGAATAGTTGCACTTAAGCTTCCTCATCTAATACTAAGCATTCAGGAAGCCAACTACTTATAATGACAAGGAATTTCTATTTCACAGCATCATGGTGGTCAGAAGGAAATAATTTCCTTAGATACCCCCAGAACAGTTGCTGCCGAGTGTGCCACCAAAGCCTCTCTTATTTTCTCCAGCGTGTTTGAAACAAACTTGGCCATGCTTGGTGTTTTAATTGAGAGAAAGAGGTTCACAGAAGGCTATGCTCTTATATACAAACCTGTATATTCTGCTAACTTGCAAACTCATCATGAAATAGAAATATAAAATAAATGTCTCTTTTGGGTGTTTTTGATCACAATGCCTGCACTAATTGGAAATGCAAACAAAGATAGACTAGAAAAATTAGAACTGAGAGTGTTAATCTATACAGAAAACCATTAATGGTTTAGGTATTACAGCCTGAATGATGCATTCAAGAAATAGCACCACAGAGAACATCACTGTATTTGCTGCAGCGTGCAATGTTTTTGTACTCTAAACTGACCTGGTGCTCCATTTTGACTTTGGGGGAAAGAAAGAAGAAAAAAAAAGAAAGCAATCTATCCTGTTGGGTGCTTTAGGCCATGAAATATGCTTTTCATGTAGAATACATAAAATGTTTATATAAACCTCTGAATATTTTAGAATAGATCTGTCTCATTTGATTCACAATCCTGCAGCTGTTGTTCACTAAACTTATATTCCCTTTTTTTGACACAGTCAAATAGCCCTGATTCTCAGATGCAGGATGACATTCAAGCAAATCAATTTCATTACAAGTTAAACTATTCTACTTGATTGCTTTCAATAAACAAACAGGGTATGCGCTGTTTCCTTCTCTGTCTCCTACAGATCATTAAGGTCTACCTCTTGCTTTAGACATTGTTTACACTTATTCGTGATCTTCCAATAAAAGCACATACCATTCCACCTCCCCACGCCAATTCTGGTTACGGCACTTAGCACTTGGAAAGCATGACAGACACACATCAGAAACTAGGTGATACAAATAGATGAGTTATATTCCTAGTGCCTATTAAACTGATATTTACCTTATTCTCTTCCTCAAAAAATGGGCCACCCCAGCTGAGGTCTGTCTACTACAGTCTGACTCATCCCTCCACCCTGATGTGTTTTGATCTAGCAATTCCCTCTCTCCAAAAATCTTTTCAGCATGGAAGACGTTCTTGGCCAATTTCACAACTGTGTCCCAACTACATTGTATTATTACTGATGCTTACAACTGCCTCTTCCAAATCTCCTGATGGGTCAGAAGACAAAAAAAACCAGAGAATTGTTCAGAAAAGGAGTGAAGGCTCTGCTATTGCCCAAGAAAATATACCAAAGTACAAAATTGAAGTTGTAATTTGTATGGTTACTAGCCAAATTTCTAGCACGTCTGTGGCTGGTTGGGTTCCAAAAGAATGAATGGTGGCTCAGATCATTTCTAATATTGTCTGAAATAGGGAATGCAGCCCCACTTCACATCAAAGGGATACAGCATAATGAAACATAATATTATTTTAGCTGATGAAAATGAAGAAAAAGAGGGCATTTCTTACCTTAAACAATCTCCTGTTTTATCCAGATATAACAAGTACAGATGAAAAAGTCTGCATAGTGAGCAATGTAACCAGCCATCTAAAAATTCACTCTTTTTCTTCTAGCCATATTCTTTTCAACACAAGTATTATGGCCAACTTCATCCATTTTTCTGGGGAGAGGAATAGGTGACTAACCATTCCCCAGTGTTATACTACTTTTCCAGTCCTTTGCCACAGTCCTAACTAAACAAGTTAAGTGCTATACAATCATCTACTCTGTAACAACATTTTATACAGCGATTTTCCTCTTCAAGATTAAGGACAGAATAATGCAAGTAGATGTTTTATTTTTATTTTTTTTTTAAAGAAAAGAGCACCATCTCTCTTAGAGGACAATAAATCTCTAAGCCTCTCCAAAGCCAACAGCTGAGTGTGAAGGGCACCACATTATTCCCAGCATCTTGAGGAGCCATGCAAACTTTGGGCTTTCAGAGCTTAAGCAACATCATTGCTTTTATTGTATTTTCAAAAAATACATCAGCTTTACATTTCCCCAACTATAAGTGGGAACAAACTGATCATACTACTGGCAAAAGATAAGCTGCACATTTGATTTTAACACTGATCCAGATGTGAATACAAAGTGAAAAATGAGTAACAGTATAGCTGAGGAAGGTACCATTTTAAGAGCACTGAGACCTATGGAGCCCAATGCACCGTATTTACCCATCTTCTGCTGCTCATACCAAGGGAAAAAACACTACAAAGGATATTGATAGTCACTGTTTCCATGGCTCAAAGCCTAATGAAACATCATCGCTTCACTTCAATTCCCATAGCTATTGGTTATGAAGAAGCACTGCTTCAAACAACAATAATATTGATAACACCAGGCTTCATAACAGCATTGCATACGCAGTGACTTCAGGGCACTGTATCTGAAAGTGCCTGATGCACTGGATGCACAGCCATTAATAATCATAATTTTGAATTCAATATGATAACTTTGAGGAAAACAAACGTGTCCTCAAGATAATTACAGAAACTATTTGGAAAAATAGTGCTATGCCACAGACATCACTTGTTCAAACTAGCAGCCCTCCTTCATACAGTGGTGATATACTCTCTCTTAACAGCACCATTTGCCACATGTTAAGTCAAATCCCACTTTCAGGCAGCTGTTTTGGGGTTAATGCAGACCAGTTAGGTGAGACTGTAGGGCCTGTTTTGTGCACAAAGCCATCTGCTGCACCAGTATCCTTGAATGCTTGGGATAAGTATTACATTTCGGAAGAGCTCATATGAAGAGAGATAGCTGCTCACAAACACACACGTTTTTCCCACAGAGCCTTTGCATTCATTAGCAGGTTCCTTCTTATTTAGAGTTTCCCTCCTATCCACGGCATATGTGAAGATGTAGACGTCAGCATCGTAAATACGGCTGGCTCTTTTAGGAATGCGTTAGTGTTTCCAACAGCCATATTATCTGTTATGTTATTACTCACTGGTTTCCTGCGGGGATGATCTTTCCTTGTTAAAAGAGCGCCCACCAAAGGGAGAGCAGAAAACAAGCACAACTAAAGTTGTTCTTAAACTTTTACTGAAAATTGTTTTTCCCTAGCAAGAATGTCAGGATTTTAATGTCTAAAGTAATTCAAGGATCAAAACAATTCTTAGATAACTGAGAGATTGGTTGCTTCTCTTCTCATTTTATAAAATTCCCCTTCTAGCTACTCAAAGGCATATTATTATACTGTACAAAGTGATACCATACTATACTTCCCCAGCACTCACTCCTCTTCCCTGAGCATCTGCTCGCAGGCACTCTGATGAGCCACTGCATTTTGCCAGGTGCACCGCAGCTGTTCTTACAACAGTCCAGTCCTCACTGCAACACTCAAAATTGTAATTTCCATCCTTTTTAAAGTGAAAATGAGATCACAACCGAGAGTGCATCCCGTCCTTTTCAGGTCAGCGAAGTGCGGCCTGCTTAATGCAGTTCAGAGGTTTCAAATATGAAAAACAAATCCCAGGAAAGATGAACTTGAGGAATGTGCAGGTCTAACATTCAAAATTCACCTGATGCCATGCTGGTATACTGATACTTTATTTTTGTACGCTTACTTTCCCTTACATACAAATGCAACTTCAGAAGTACTTGTTATATTTATTCTGAAGCTAGATGTGTGTACAGTGACTTGTATAGATACAATATTCCCTTCACTGGTAACTGGTAGTATACTCTAGAGTACTTTTCTGTAAATTATACTTCTTTAAATAATTCTTGTTGCTGATTTTTTTCCCCCTGTTTATATTAACCCAAATTTCTATCTAAATGCTACTTTATTCTTACTTATCAAATCCCTTTATGAAATAAGGAACTGGAAATAGCTCTCCTTGCTAGCCCCATAATATAATGCAATAAGACTAAACTCTAATAAAAGAAAAAAGACAAACTGTAAAAGACAACAAACTCACTTGGCTTTGTAGCTCACTTGGGCGCTGTGAGGAGCAGAGCTAACCTCAGGAAGTAATGCTCCATTTCAGCATTCTGTAAAGCTATCTCACATTGAGACTGAGGGAGAAGTTGAGGCATCCATTCAACTCAGTAGGCCATGGTAGAAATTTATCCAGCCTGGTCTTCATCAAACTAGTAAAACACAACTGCTGGAGTGCAGTGCGTAACCCACTCTAATAACATGGCTTAAACACCAGTCAACACAATAGAGGACGTAGAGAAATGTGACAGAAGTATTAAAGCTAAGTCAGCCCTGAAATGTCTGGAGTTGTTTAAATGTCTATCCAAATCTCCTTGGACTTAGAAGCAAGAAGAGAAGACTTGTGTGAACACAGTAATATTTTTCTCTAGTCCCTGCTTGCAATCAGGCCTCAAATACCAAGAAAAAAAAAGAGATCAAGATATTGAGAAAAATTTATACTGTTTGGATAAAAAGTACCATTTTTCCCTTCTCACTGGTTAAAATCATTCTGTCACTCCACAAAATACTTAATTCCAATGGAAAATTTCACTTCAAAGAGTCAGTACATTGTCTTAAAAAGGAAACACGATGCACCCATTCTCCAAGGGAGTGTGAAGAGCAATCTTCCTTGCTGCTGAATTGAAGAGAGTGAGTTGGAAGGGACAGCATTTGGTAAAAACTTAAACCAGCCCTCAATAAAAGGAAAACAAAAACAAGCATAAATTATTATTTCAGTGATAAGGCAGATTATTTTTGAAATAAAAGGCACTTTGCTGATTACTGTTTTTAGCAATCAAGACAATTTTTTTTTCGTAAAAAGACCATATTGATTGATTGTCTCTGAGCACCTAGCTAGATAATTAGCTAGCAGCACTATGAACAGTAAACTGATATTAAGCGGGTTTAGTTTCAGAGTGGTGCATCTACACAACCTTTCAAGTTTTGCAGGAAAGAGCATGCTTGTCTTCAAAGTTTTTAATCTTGGAAGAATTTTCCCCTCTGAGGTGGAGATCCATAACATTTTGGAGCTGTTGACATCACAGAGTTTATTTGATTTCTAACTTCAATGTTAATAAAAAAATGAGTGGAGACTGAAAACAGGCTGGCTGAACTTATCTCAGGCTGCACTGATGGATAGGAAAGTAATGTCCAACACATAAATAAATGTACAGATAATCTGTAAGGATCTTTAAGACTCTCATCCAAAAGAGGATTGTTTCTTTGTCTTTTTCTATCGCTCTTGCTTAAGTACTAAAGGCAATAAAATTATTTCCACAATGTTTCTTCATAAAATAAGTGTTCAAGTGAATCAGTACTTGTAAACAAGCTCTACTGAGGATTCATGCTGCCAATTTAAGATAAACTATTTTGTATATTCAACTCCATTTCTCTGGTAAAATTTCCCTAATGAAATGTAGTAAAACTCACAAACCATCAGATCAACATACACTAGCAAAATTAAACCCCTGAGAATATTCACTGCTTTATTTTTATTAGTACTGTTTTAAATATTCAAAATGTATGGGTCATAAAATTATGCTTAGGGCAACATTTTCTCATAAGTTCATTTGTGCATGTTTTAAAACAGATTTAAAAACTAAGTAACTTCAATCTCAACTTTAATGCAGAGACAAAGAGCAGAAGTAGTGATGGATGCGGATCTTAATAACCCCCTCCACAAATTGTTAATTTTAGGGTATTTTAGGACTAAAGTGTGCCCCAGGCAGTGAAAGGAATGTATTTAAATGCCCAGAGCAGTTTATATAATGTTTCAAATTTCTAAAGCTGCCTCCACATTCCCTTCCTTACAAACACAAGATAAAATTACTTGGAATTTCCTTATATTATTAGTTAATATATGACAAACAATAACACCATCAAGAGTCAGACAAGATGACCCATGATTATTTTTCATGGAAAGATCACAGGACAATATAAAATCTGACCAGGCGGTCAGAAAAATGGGTTTCCACCTAGTTTGCACATATCCCCCTTGGCATACAATTTATCATGTCATTACGCTGGTCACAAAATCCAAAGAGGAAAATTTCACATCTCTATTTTCTCAGGGGAGCAGCTCACCCCGGGACAGCTGAGCACTACCAGCAGCACCCAGGCTTGGCCCTGCAGGCTGGTACTGAGCATGGCAAACCGAGGTATTGATCAGCATCGCTGCAGCACAGAGTAAGTGATGGAAAGCCACAATGTGACTTGAAGGGGAGATTGTTTTTTCCTCAAACAAACCATGACAGCCTGTGATACAGCATGGATAACTTCTGGAGATAAGAGATGCATTATCTGCATTCACCGGGAGAAGGGTGTCCTCATGTTCATCCCAAGAACAAAAGGATGCTAAGCTGCAGAAGACAGCCTTGTCACTCCTCTCATTTTGTTTATTTATTTATTGCCTCATCTGAACATAAAAGCAAGGATGAAAAAGAAACAGATGGAGGCAGTAGGTTGTGTAGGCTGGAAGACACTGGGGGAAGAGAAGTGCTGCTAGAGTGATCTTTAGGGCACAGGACATCCCCTCTTTACCCACAGGAGCTTGGAAGCACCAGAGGATATTGAGTGTAAGCAGCACATCTACATGTGGACTCTGGACTGAGCTGCAGCCTGCCCAACTTTCAGGCTAGCACAAGCCACAGAAAACAGGTAGGTGCTGAAGCCTGGCACAGAAGAGGCATCATGAGAAGGTAGCAATAGGTTGTCCTTTTTTAGCCACTGGGAGAGGGCAGAGAAGCTGCAGTAAAGGCCTCTATGTGCAACCACCTCAAATACACCACAGAGCTTTTTATTCCACCCTTGCTTCCTCCCTTTTCTTTCACCCTCTTTTTCTCTCTTCCATCACTTTGTCCTCTAGGAAAATACATTAATTTCCTTTTTCTTTTACCCTTTGCTTGCAGGCAGAAGCAGAGGCTTCCACAGTGAGATCTCCTGGGTATGGGCAAGGCAGCTGCCCAATACCCTGAGGGAAACAGTATGTCCAGTAACAGGCTGGAGACACCTAAAGCAGCAGTCTGCCTGGCTAGAGCCTTTCTGAGTGTCGGGGCAGGCTTTTGTATTACCATGGATAAGCCAACTGACAGCCCAAAGGGCTGCACTGCTGAGGAAGCCTGGGAAGGAGCAACAGGTCATGGGCTTGTTATTACCTGAGGTTTGGAGCAAAACCCAGACTGCCCCTTTACCTTGAGTCACATTTAGGTACTGAGTTTTATCCTTCCACATAACAAAGGTGTGCATCCAAGCAAAGTCTGCCTTGTCTCTCCCTCACAACAAGTCCTAAGTGTAATTTCACAGAAAATCATTCTTGAAGAGAATATGGAAGTGTTCATCTGATTATCCTTACAGGCCTGAAGTGCAGAAGCTAGTTTTTCTAAGCAAAAGGAGTGACATCCAATGCACATCACACAGTACACAGCTTTTAGATAAAAAAATAAACACAAAACATATAACTTGCACAGCTTTACTTTGTTTTCAGACTGCCTATGCCAGAAAATGATTTTAAGACTGGCCAAATGAAAACCACTTTATTTGACTGTACTGACAGACAAGAAGAAATCTGTAGCTGAGAATTCAAAAAAAACTTGTCAGAATCTCCAATGAAGTCACACGGATGACAGCAAGTAGTAACAACACTGGGGAGATGCACAGTATTATAACCTTTCTCTATAAAGTTGTCAGTATTCAAAAGACTCCAATCCACAAGCGAACATATACAGGGACCACCTGAGAAGCACTGTATGACGTTGCAGCTGGTTGAAAAGCACTTTTAACAAAATAAGCCTTTCAAATGCAAGGGTGAAAATAACAGCTAACAAATCACCTAAATGCTTTTCAAAACAGATTCTGAACGGAGTATTATTTAAATATTAAGACTTATAATTGATGAAATTGCAATTATAAAATATTATGTTAGCAGTGATATTTCCCGAAACCTCCTCCTTGAATTATACTGCTCTTTATTCTAATTTCAGTCAGCCTTTCTAACATGAAATGCCAACATGGTACACATCAATGGCCTCGAGGGTATAATTAACACTTGTTATTTACATTTATTTTTTAAAATAATTAACTAGGAGCATGTCTAATGAATGGTAATGGGGCTTAAATTGAGACACAATATGTCAGCTACCTTGCCATTTAGAGGAGAACTCCCATGCAGAGCCAGGCAGAGCAGTCTGGTGGGCTGAGCACAGTGCTGTTCCATGTCTCAGCCCTCTCTGCCAGGGTAAAGTTGTTGACACTGCACGTACTGCCTGCATCCTGGTAACTCTGAAGGTACTGACTGTCATCAGCTCATATAGCAAAGATCAAGGTGTGTGGGCACTCATTTCTTTTTATAGGCTTCTGAGATTAAACTGAGGTTTACCCGTACAATAAGTTAAACCCTCTACAGCCCTTCATTACCATGCTCTTTGCTTTCTGTAACTCATACGTGTGTCCTCAGTTGACACAATTTGTAGGACATGGCATATGCAGCTACGCAAGCCAGAATAATTCTGACTCAGAAAGAAGCTATGCATAAAGAAAATCCTCACACAGCGATGTACTTTTAAAATGCATGACCTCATTCTTTCCCTGTATGGCTCTGAAAAGGAAACAGACCCAAACAAAACATTGCGTGGAGTCAAACATGAAACCCGTGTCTGCTATTTCCCCTCCAAGAGTGAAAGGCAAATTGCAAATGCGTAATCAATGTAACAATGCTCCTGTCCACTCAGTAAAAGCATAAATCAATTTTCCCAGCATTCTGAAAGATTTTGCCATCACAGTACACTTGGAGTAAAAGCAAAGAATTGACTTATATTCACTCAAACCTGATCACTGGTTGGGGCCACAGTTACTTGTCATATCCATGACTTAAAATAAAAAATATGCGATTGGTGATGCTTCATTTCTCAGACAGACTCATACAATCAGTTCAACTCTTTTATAAGTCTAGACAAACTCCCTCATTTTTCAGGTGTGGATTCAAATGTGTTTTCATAAATGATTAGCAGATCTTTATACGTAAAACATGTTCCACAAAGAAACGACAATGGGAAGAAAAATGGCCTTTTTGTCAGAAGCGAAAAACCTATCATATATCAAATAACCATATGAATGAAGCTCCGGGTTGTAAATACAATAATGAAGAAAGTAACAGAAACATAATATTTTTCAGATATAGACCCTTAAGCAGAAGAGTACCTTTAAATATATATCTTTCAATAATTGTCTTTCTCCACCTGCCTTTAACTTCTCCCCTTCCATCTGTCCATTTCCAGGCAATTTTTTCCTTCCTTTTAAACTAGTCCTTGTCCTCCCTCCTCCCAGATCATTTATCTGACCTGCTGCCATGGATTGTATCGCTGATATTTACTCAACTTAGCAATTATTTCATATACTGATAATAATGAGTTGATAGCAAAAGGCTAAAATAAACTAACACATCTGAGTTTACATCTGCAAAACTACTTCATATAGCACTATGATAACAAATTAAAGAAATGCACAATGAGGATTAAAGAAATACAAAGATTTATCTAGATCCATATTAGCTTATATGCTACGTACAGGGATATGTTTCAAAATGTCCCAAGTTTTTAGCAGAAAACCATGAATTCCTTCCTTGCCAGAGTTAACGTAAAACTACAGCCTGTACAATTATCACTGCAGACTATGGCAGTCTATTCTCTTGGCCAGAACTGTATACATTTGGTCTTTCTGTATACATAAACATGCATGTATGTGATTCAACTCAAAGTAAAAGCAATCGTGCATACTGTAGGTTTCAAACCAGCCAAATACTTTTGAATAGCTGTAGGAACAAGGGCAGTTGCAGTAACTAAAGAATGACTGTTTTGACTACAACATATGATATACAAATAAGAAAGTGTAGCACCAACTCATATATACAACCCTGCATATTTCTATATTGGAAGTAGGAAAACAGCAAATATAATGCATGTAGAAACTAGAAGGTGGAATTCTAGACAGAAAAAAGTACTGTACCTGTAATATCTGTCAGTGTGAATAATTTCTTGGCTGCTGGCTAGAATATATTCTGCAGTTCATTTTGTTTTATCACATTATTCACACTTTTTTCTGGAACAAGCAGTTCTCTTCTTATAAGACTACAGTCTAGTGGAACAAATGAGCTCAAGCCTATGATTGATTCTCTAACATAGTTGAGATGCTATAGCTTTATTCACTTTTTTTAAAATGGCTTTATTCATTTACTACCTCCAGCATGCTCCAGAATGTCAGCTGCTAAGAAACTGAATTGTAAAATGCTCACTCTGCACTCAAGGAGGTGGTGGATTTCTTTTCTTTTCTTAATAGTAAATTCCATGATAAGGAGGAGTTGAAGTAGCCGATACAGCCAGACTGTCTCTGCTCACAAGTCCAGAAAGTGCACTCCCAGAAATATTTTCTAAAAGCTTATCAGTCTAAATATTTCTCTTCAGCCCTGTTTCCCTGACAAAATGCTGTGAGAGTCTATTTGGATCAAAACAGCACCCCCTGCTTTATTTCCTGCCGCAGAACTCGCAGGGATGGGAAATCAGCAGCAACCTTACCAGGGCCCCTTAATAAGCTAAACCATGCTATGGATGAGAAGGTTTTGCATAACTCGGTTCTGCTCTAATGTCATCTCAAAATAACCAGTTTTTCCAGTGCCCACATCTTATTATTATACCTCTGTAATAACCAAAGAAAATAAAGGTATCTGGGGGAAACAAAATTTATACAGAAGTCATTGCATTCTTCTCTTGCATGACTTTCCTGCTAAGAGTAGAGTGGATTGGGCTACTGTGTTCCTGGTTTCTCTTTGGGCTTGGGCTGAATGGATCATGCAGAGATATCTCTGAAAGACCATGAAAAAGCACGGGACAAATTTACGCATTCTCATTTTCAAAACTAGGCTTTCAGAAAAATCCTGTACAAATAATTGCATTCCTGAACCATCGTAGTAAAGCAGAAATTTCCAAAAGGCCACCAGGAATAAAAGTTTTTCTATCATCTGTCAGTTTTACAAATCAAACAAGCAGTAAAAAGGTTAAAGGAAAACATGGCTGTTCTTCAGGTTGTGGTACAACCTCCAAGCGACCTTGCCACTTTCTTTGAGAGCAAGAAAATCAGCTCAACTGAGTTGGGCTCCATCTCCTGAATAAACGCTAGCATAGAGTCAATTCTACGATATAAATGTGAAGACGCGCACAGGTGAAATACAATGGCAAATAAAACTGGTTTTAGAATATATGGTAAAAATAATACTGCACTTGTGGTATAATAATATCCATTGAAACCTCATACAATCATGTTTTTGCCCTAAACCTGGTATTAAAAATACTTTTCTATGTATAAATTCTTTTAAATGCAGAAACTTTAGACTGCATAGTAAACACAGTTTACAAAAGCTGCTTAAGTCTCTACAGAGAAGACAAGCAGTAAGGATGTGTATGAATTTAACTCAAACTGCAGGTCACAAATTGGCCTTTGCAAGTTCCACTTAAAAGCAAAAGAAAAGCAGCTGCACAATTTATACTGTCACGATCTTTAAAAGGTTCAGAAGGTTGGATAAGGAACCTAATTCAAATATTTGGAACTCAACCACTGGATTTTGGACTCCTTACTTTTCCAAAGTCTTAAGTTTGTTTATCAGCAATTCTCCTGTTGTGCAAATAAAATTATAACCATGTAACCAAGCAAGCAAGAGAGGTTTAAATCAGAAGTGCTCTGTGAAGAGAACAGCAGTATAGAAACAACATGCAAATGACTGGGAGCGGCAGTAAGCTAAGTTAGTTCATGAGCTCAGCGATTTCAAGAGAAGAAAGTTTTCTTTCTCCAAGAGCTCTACCCCTCTACTTTTTGATGGAGAGGATGTGAGAAATAAATGGCACAGAACTTCCCAGGTACTTCAGAAACAGAGAGACAGATGAAGCCACAGATGGTTCTTGCTTCTGCTCACAGAAATGCTCTCTCCTTTTAGGAAATGTCTTGTTGTGTCAGATACTAATCCTGTTGTGGGAAAAGACTGTGTCCACCCCTCTGCTATAAAACTAATATTCCCTGGGTGGTACACTAGTTTAAAAAATAATAATAATAAAAAAAATAGTAAATGTTCTCTTTGTCTTTCTGAAGGATATAGGGGTGAGAAGAATCACTGATTTTTCACAATTTCATTTAAACCTGCCTTGTGAATGGACCCCAAATCCTTTTCCTGCAATAAGGGGGTAGCCTTGCAGCACCGCAACCTGTCCTCAGTGTTACACACTTATCTGCAGTTTTGTGCTACCAAAGTTTGTATGATTCAGCTCAGGTTTGTAATAAAGGTGAAGCTTTTGTCTTCCCATTTTTGGCTTATAGGAGAACCCTCTGAGCTAACTAGGAGCCATCCTCACATTGGCAATATGTGGTTCACATATTTTCTTTACCCTGCCTCTTCAGAGGTCCTTGCCAGAAGTTTCAGATGAAAGGCTGGGAACCAGAACCCCAGCTCCCGAAGGACCCGGAGCATGTCCAACTCTGTCTGCCAGCAGTCTGATGCTGCCATAGGCTCCACAGAGCCGTGCATTGCTGTAGCTTCTTCACTTTGTGCCTGTATGAGAGGCTGAGGATTTAGCGCTTCTGAATGCTTAATTCAATTAGAACAAACAGGGAAGAAATGTGTACTTGATCTCAGCCTCCTCCTCACAAGAAAGGACTTCTCATTTTCCCTCCCACTCCTTTAGCACAGCATTTCAGAGCACAATTCTAGCTGCTGTATGACACATGGATCGGACTATCACTGCTCCAGCTCTTCATGGCTCATAAACTATTGCTCTGTCAATTGCACTGTACAGCTCTGTGTGTGGAAATGATGGAAGAAATGGGATACATATAATTTAATGATCAGATTTCTGCAAAATATGTTCAAACAGACATGTCAGCCTTACCGATACCTTATTATCATCAATGAAATACAGACAGTGTAATGGTGCCATGTATGTACCTTTCGGCAGTAAATGCAAGTGAAATGTTTCTGTTTCAAACCCCGACAGCTCCTTAGTCTCAGTTATTTCAGTTCAGCTAAAGATGACATGCTAAAATGAGGGCATTTATTACTAAGTGGCATTAAGAAGGGGGATATTTAACCTACCATTGAAATGCTTACAGCAACGTGTGGAGAAATCAGCTAATGTGCGCTGGCAGTAATTTATGACATTGGAAAAAATGCTATCATCTTTTTTTCCACCGTCTGTGGTCTGGCTTTGCAAACTGCAAGCCCTGAGGAGCAAGTTTGATATAATACAGCTAATGAGAATAAGTGAGCACACTGCAATATTCTTAAAGGGTTACACTGCTGAGTCTTTGACTCTTTATACTTTTTAATTTCCTTGTACAAACAGTGCAGTGAAAACGGCAAAATCCATTTGGCTGGTCTGTGCTACAAATTAAATCCTTGATTAAATTTTGGCAATTACTTCTCTGAGTCTTTTTCATTTAAACATTTTTAATTCATTTGAATAAGCTTCTTAATCATGATTCTGACAATCCATTGTATAGCAAGACAAACTCTAATAAATACTGTAATGCAGCAACAAACAGAAAGATAGACGGCTGCTAAAAAGGAAATGTTCTGTCCTTTTTTATTTTGATAAGTGTTGCTTATATCCATCTTTCGTGAAAGTTGTATTCCAGTCTTCTCTGATGTTGCAATTTATCTCATTATGTGTTGACATTTCCCTTTGTGATGTCAAAAGCTAATAAAGACTCCAGGTAGGGTTTCAAACCCTCTTAATAAGAGGGTGAAAGATGGACTAAATCATCCTTAATGCACAAATCAATACTATAGTCAACCAAAGGGTACAAATTAAGAGGAGAATGTGAAGGGCTGTCACTCTTCTAACAGGAAAGATGCTAGATAGACATTTTCAGCAAAGATGCTTGAATTTAGATTCTCAGCCTTTACTGTGTAGAATTACGTTACCTACTGAAAAATTATGCCATAATTTGAGCTATTCTTTGGCATGTTTTTTTTTGTTTGTTTGTTTTTTTGTTTTTTGGTCCTCTGTGAAGACAGACATGAGACAGCAGGTGGTAAAATATTTCCTCATCAGAGAGGAAGGTCCAGAACCCTCAGTGAGGAGTTTGGCACTTGGTACGAAAGTAGGTGGGGAAAAGCTATGGAAACTGGATGAGGAGAAAGAAGTAGGAAAGAATAAATATAAAAATAAATCTTTCAGGGCAGATAAAGTCAAGTAAAACTAGTTAAATGTTAGCCATTTATTTCTAATTGTGCTACCAGTTTACTGCTGGTACAACGTGAAGAAAATATTGACAGATTCAAAAATTCACAGATTGTTTATCAGTGGCTGTAGAAAAGAAGGGGTTAAAGTCTTATTGCTTGGCCAGCTCTGTCTGCATGAAATATGCTAATATACAAAATGCCGCATTCCTATTCCTGCAACCGCGAGAAATGCTTAATCTCACCAAAAGAGAAAAGACAACCTCTCTGATTCTGAGAGGATAAACAAAGGGATTGCAGATGCTGTTTGCTTCCCCTTCCCTTCAGCCAGAAGACACCTGTAGATGGATTTATTTATTTTCCCCACTGTATTCCAGAGACCTGGTTTCATGTAGTTCATAAAGGAGAACAGTCAAAAAGCTATGCATTTACTGATAGGCACTTAAGTGTATTTTCCCTTACATCTCACCCAACCCAACTAGAAAAGATCCCACAGATTATATCAAGATTCAAGAAGGACAGGAGATGCTAGCTTGAGGCAAGCTGTCCTAATGTTTGTGTCAGTCCCTTTTGGGCTGAAAAATGGTGGTTCTAGGTACTGCAGGGGAAATAAAAAGTGGGTAAGCTCACCTGCTTTATATAAAGCAGTAGCAGGCATGATATATTATCCCAAATGAGAAGCCTGTCAATGCCATATATCTGTGCTTACACCCCATTTCTCCAATACAAACAGGCCTTTTTAATCCTCAAATGTTGGTCCACACAGTTCAGTCTGCAAGTTAATAAAATTGTGGTTTTCTTCTTAAAGCCCCTTCTCATATCAAAATTTCATTCTCTAGAGTGTTCTTATCAAATTTGTGTTGTGATCCCAAATGAAGAGCTGGTGCCTGAATAATGTCACAATGAAGATGGGGTAAGAAGTCTCAAACAAGGAACAGCAGAGGAAAAAACTTACCAGTGTAAAAACTTTCAGCATATCACAACAAATCATATAAAGCATGGATGACAAACACTCTAGACCCATCACCAGCAGAGAAAAATAAGTTACTATGATCTATTTATACAAGCACACTGATAGAAAAAGAACAAGGAAAGAAGAATTCACAAGGAAATGACAAGCTCTGTGTTTCTAATTTTGCAGATTATTGTCATTTTCTCTACAGATGCTGGCACAGAGAGGCTTCAAAAGCCAACTGTAATTCTAAATCTCATTCTTGCATAAGTGAGGGACCATGAGCTCCCACACACATGATTAATATAATCTGAAAATTGTGCTTAGCACAAGTAAAAGCAAAATGTGATGTATAAATGCTGGTGTATCAAATGTTGGGCCCCATACTTATGTTTAGACAATGGAAAGAGGAAGACCCACAAGTCAAAAATAAAACCTTTAGGAGAAGTATCCCATTGCAAATAGATTTTATTTCTGTAGAATCACTTTGCTAAATCCAGTCAGAAGATGCAAGGGATTTCTCACCATGTTGGGAAACTGCAGCCCCAATTATTCTCGATGCACAGAGGTGTTTTCACATGAAACATTATAGTGCAAAGGAGAGATGTACAGCTTCCCATCTTCTATCGCTAACCAGATGACAACAACTAATACAATAACTCCAGCAACTCAAATTCTGATTGCAGATGAGCTCTACACATCTGCCTATCTTCTACTTTGGCAATGTATTTCTATTTTCTACAAAATCTGAACTTTACCTCAATTTGGACGTGAAAGAAAAGCTCACTGTTTAGAAAGCAATGAGAAATATAACTACTGCCTGCATACCTGATGTATCAATACATTTTTTACCTTACTAACTATGTTAGTAAGGCAGGCTTTGCTGCAGGAGAGATGTATACCTTCCATAACCAAAGGCTGGAGAAAGATGCCACTGCAACTCCTGCTCTCAACTAGCCATCACCTGGCAAGCTTTTTATACATCTCTATTATATTTTTTCTTGTTAATTTTAAATAAAACCTTACTATGAGCTTCAGTTCCAGCACATCACAGCCTGCCAAATTCATCTGCTTATTGCCTTAAGCTGTAACATCTTTTAAAACTCAGTTGCTACAGAAAGGACAAATCATACCCCGTGTCATCTCCACTGTCCTGCCCAGCTGGCACATCCTGCACACCCACAGGGGCACCTTTAGGAGCTGGCGGCTGCCAGAGCGACCCTCTGTGAATAAGTGGTGGGGCAAGCTGCAGCCTGGTGCTTGTCAGGACATTACCATGCAAGCCAGCATGTTACTCTTTTTCTATTCAGTCCCTAAAGGAATTGTGTTTGACAGAACTGAACAGCTGCTGTGTATTTAGAGATGTGAATGTATTGCATTATTTAATGAATTGTGTCATTTTAATATAATTATTACTAAAAGTATGAACGTAAGCCTATTTTTATTTATGCTTAGAATTTTTACCCACTAAGCATTTTCAACTCCGTTTGCAGCCAAAAGTGTTTTCTTTCCCTTGCAGACAGCACCAGGACTGTAGCTGTGCGGCTTGCACTTCAGCCAGCTGCCTCCCCTGCATGCCACTCATACTGCTGTCTTGCATATAGTATTTCTGGGCTTTTAACAGATTACATCCCCACAATGATTCTTGTTCCTCCCCCTTTTTTCGTAAAACCCTTTTATTACTCCAGCGCCTCCACCTACATATTCTCTTACCTAATACCATGACAGCTATATGTATGCCAGAAAGTCTTGTGTATGAAATATACTCTCATGAGCAAAGCCAGCTCCTCACATGGAGGAGAGGACAAACAGAAAGAAGCCACTTGATGCTACCAACTCCTTAATGTGGCAGCCTGAGAGACATCCCTGCAGTCAGGCAGCTCTTGGGCAGAGCTCTGCTCCCACCATACACAAGGGCACAACCATGCAGCTCTCACACTAGTGTTTACTCTCCCTTCGGAATAATAATACACAGGAACTCCCTGGATTATCTGAACTAGAGGGAATGAAAAGGGAACACAAGGCACAGCACTTTGCTTCCTTGTGACTGGCATCCACAGCTTGGCTGGACCCTGCCTACTCATCCCTTGGGGAGGCTTTAGGCTTTAGAAGTGACACTCAGGCTCAACAGAGGATGGATACAAACTGATCAGTCATATGGATCTGGTGGCCACATGCATTTCCAGGCATCTACCTTCTCATTTTACGCGCTTATGCAATAAACTCATTTCTGAAAGTCATCTGGAATCCTTCTCTGGGGCCTGGACCCTGGACTGGACACATGTTCTTTTTGGAAGGTGTTGCTGCTTTCTCAACTGTTCTGCTGTATTGCTCTGGGGCTTACAGACACTCCAATGCTGGATGCAGCTTCACGCCTCATCCGCATACCTTTATATTGCTACATTACTGGGTGGATACTGAATTACTCATCACCACGGGTCACTGAAATGTTCACCTATTACTTCATTTGCAGTAGATGTTCTCGTGGATGTAAGCCAAGCTAATGTTGAATGTGTTTTTTTCACTTGCAGCATTAGACAGAAGATGCCCTTGTTTTTTTTTTCTAAAGTATCTGTTACTACCACAAGAAAAAGATATCTTGATGTATCTTTCTGTATACGGAGCACACTGCTGACATTTGAAATCAATCAATTAAAGAAAGGGATGTGGCTAGTAGACCTCACAAAATGTTTAAACGTAAAGTATGTGTACAGTGAGCCATGCTATGTAGGTGTTTATTGTTTTGTTGATTATTATTTTTTAGGTTACCACGTGTTTCTTTAAAATAGTTAGATTGCATGACCTGCTGGCATAGAAAATCCAGTTCAAGAGTAGGTGTTCCACTGCCCAGAGAAGGTGACTACAAAGAAGCAAGACACTGTTTCTCTCTATAGAAAAAGTAGAGATAATCACATGAAACCATCAAGCAACGGGTTTGGAACAACTATACAATAAATAGTTAAACTGTGGAACTCACTGCCACAAGACGCGTCAGATGTGTGCATCCACAAAGGGCTATGTATGTAAAAAAGATCAAATCTTCATGAGGCAATCCAGCTCAGGGACCTCCTCATACATACTGCCTGTATTTGCACATTGTATCCTTACATGCCTCAGAATAAAGACACAAGCGCACTGAAAGAGTCGCATCAGTGTACTCAGGCATGATGCTGCTTAATCTGTCTCTTATTACCAGTTTTCATTTGCAAATTGAAAAGAGAAGCTTTGGGCAGGAGAGATTTAACTTGTTCCTCCCAAATGGGTGCTTCAAATGAAGTCCCCCTCCTGAGCAGCCACAAGCGTGGAAAGCAGCAGAAAAACCCTGACCAACACTCTAATGAAAATGCAGTCTGGTGTCATTCCCATGATTAAGAAAAATTCAAAGAAAAGTAGCAGCCAGTGGGGCTACTTTGAGAGTATTAAAAAATGGGTACACTGGAAATAGAGAGCATCCACGCAGGACTGCAGAGAATCAGTTGATACTTGCAGGGAGAGTAAGAGTAACCAGTAAAGCAAGGAGACTTTGTGCTAGCCAAGGGGATTAAGGGGAATAAGAAAGGCTTTTACAAATACTTTATGTCAGGAAGAAAGAAGATGGAGGAGGTTCACTAATAAATGAAGGCTGGGACAAAGAACAGGCAGTGACTCTGAAATGAATAAATCGGCTTTTAACAAGGGACATAAATAAGAGGAAACTGGATGATAAAACGCGAGACCAGAGAAGAGGCAGGCGCAGGCAAGTCTGGCTGCAGTATGTAGGTGAGGTGGGGGCATGGGGCAGTGGAAGAGCTGCTGTGTAGTGGGGCAGAGGGCATAGCACAGCATGGTACAGGGCTCCCCATCAGCAGTTCAAGGTACAGCGTGTGCCCCTATGGCTGGACGGCTCCTTCTGCCATAGCAACAGCCCTCCTCCTCCTCATCCTCCTCTGTCTCCTTCCCACCTAACTCAGAACTCAAGGAAAGGATGATGAGTTCCTCCTGAGATCTTGCAGAAATTAGTGACTGCACGATACTCAGGATGGGAGCATGTGAAGCCAGAAGTCTTTGATTGTGACCCAGAACCATGTAGTGAGGCTGTGGGGCAGAGGATTAAGAGAGGACTCAGTGTCTGTAATCTCACTGTAACACCCAGGCATCTGACATATGCAATCTCCCTGTGAAAGAAGATCCACTGGCTCCAACACCCTGGTTTATAGTCCAGTCCTGCTATGCTACTCTTGCAGCAACGCCCCCTATGGAAAGGATCAGACTTAGCCTGATCTCTTATTTTTTGACTCGAGCACGCTGCAAGTGAAATGGAAACTTATGGGCCACTTACTTGCTCTCTAAAAGTAGGCCAAAATGATAGCAGTGCAATAAGAGGTCAGTGCCCGAGGGCCTGAAAAGCCACACAATTTCTGAGAAACCTTGAGAAACATTCCCTCGGCAGTAAGATATTAAATAATTCAATAAATTTATGGAATTTTTCATGATAGTCATCTGACCCAACAAATTAAACATTCATTAAATGTAAACATGATATCACTGGACTCTCCTGCTTAACTACATGAATTTTTCTCTGGGGAAAATTTACAGCTCGCAAGTGCAGCCCAAGCTCAGGCAGGACACCAGGCTACAGCTCCCAGCACTGCCAGACTCCTCCTTCTGCTCCTTCTGTGTCATTTCTACTTTCAAATGCAACTGGTGACTGTAAATTGCTAATCAGAATTAAGTAATTCTGATTACGTCCTTTTAATTCATCCAGCTTTCACTTGGTTTTCCCTATTGCACCCTCAGACAAATAGAGGATTTGTACAAGACTTTTACTTGGTTTAAACAAATTTTAAAAAGAAGCAAGAACGGATGAAGTCCTAATGCAATTCATACTAGAGCAAAAATGGTCAAAACGGAGGTACCACGTTGGAAATTAAGTAAAACCAGCCATTTACTCAGCATCTTACTCCATATGTCAGTCTCTCAGCTAAAGCTGAAACTGCTTCTCCTATTTCAGATGATATAAATTAAATTTAGTGAATATTTGATGGATTAAAATCTTGAAATCTGATTTCAAGCACAAATGGGATTGTTCTCAGTAATACCACAGCATACATTAAACAATACACGTCAAAGATTCCAGAAATCTGTAGGCATTAAGACACAGGAGAAGCAAACTGCAGCTAGAGCAGTGACTCAGATTAATTTTTCTACAGGAAACCCAGCAGCAGTCAGAATTACTGTAGAAATGAACACACCAAACTATGTCAGAGAAAGGAAAAGTTACCTCAAAGGCTACCAATTATTCTTTGTTAATACCTCTAACCTTCCCCTAGGTTTTTTTTGATGAGCTAATGACACAGGCTGCTGGGGGAAAAAGCGTTTCTGCTGTGAAGAGAGAACTGGGTAAAGTCAGAAATTACAACGCATACAGATGTCAGAGAATCAAAACCCTTTTTAGATATTTAAACAGACTAACTTATGCACTAACTTTGCTTTTCAGAATAAATTTTCTGCTGAGGCCCTAAGGATGCCTCTCACCAAGCAAGGAAATTATCAAACAGGAATGAGTGCTTTGCTTTCTCCAAATCCCAAACAACTCTGAGAAGCTGAAGTTTATTTACAACCACCACTTGTGCATCCTCAGCCATGAGTAGCAGATTTCCATTAACGCTGTGAAAAGGAGCATTTCATTTTCAGAGGCAAGCTACAGGCTGTACTTAACTTTGAATGCAGTCAGTGACCAAGCTAGATGCTTCAATGATTATGTTTTATAGGAACCACAATTATTATGAGAATGTCTGTGCGGTTTTCTTCATTTTCTGATTTTTCACATTCATGTATTTATGTCAGAGACTTCAACAAAACAGATTTATAAACACGGCCTTGCATTATTACCCTTGACTCTTTCATCTTCTGAAATAATCTAACATCTAGTGTAAACTTGGACAAAACCAATATGATCTACACAGTTTATCTGCTCACAATAAAATTACACAGAATAAAAATGACTTAAAGATTAGTTCATCTTTTCTTATCTTTCATGTAAATTGAATTTTGCTACTTTGAGCCCTTTCTACCAACACAGGGGGGAAAACAACTGCTTCTGATGGCCTAATGAACACTTAGAGAGCTGCAGAGAGAGACATTCAATTCCATTTACATTTGGCAATTATTTAATGTCACCTATTAATATCCAACCACCATCTCCTACAGCTCTACCTTGCAAGGTGGCTGAGCTTGCTAAATGCGCTAAAAAGGAATTTTCTCTTCATTTTCATCTTCCTTACACTTACCCATGGCTCCCACTGTACCTGTGCCTTTACCACAGGAACACAGCTCACACTGAGCTGCTCCCTCGAGGCAGGCAGCCACTGACAGCAACTCCAGCAGATGCACTGCTCAGCTCCCACTGCTGCTCCTCTTTGTGTTTACACATTACCGTGCTTCCTCATTACCTTTTCTTCCTATATTCAGTGCCCTCTTGTTGCCTGGGTGGTTGAATTCCTTGTTTGCCTTCACACACAAAAAACCCCCCCAAAAACAGGAAAAAAAAAATCCAATAACGTAATTTGATTTCATCAGATCTTTCCATCTAAGCAGTCCTGGAAAACAGAAGAGCAATGTTGAGACTTGGAGAGCCAAGTTCACATCATGCCACTGACATTCCAAAGATAATTTTCCGAGAAGCAGGTATTTGCCTAAGCTGATCTCATGGCCTAATTCCAGCGTTCATAGTTTGGATTCCTGCCCACCTAACATTTGAGTACTTTTTTCACTGAGAGGTACTGCTGTGCCTTGAACACTTTACGGTGCATCTGTACAAAGAGAGGTGAATGCCGTCAACAAACGCATATGTAAAGCTTCGTGCCAAGCACTCTGATGCTGCAGCTTTACAGGATGTTGTTACTCTTCTGAAGTTTGGTATATTACTGACCCTTTTTTCACACTTAGATAGTCTTTACTGCTTTAGTTTCTTAATATACTTTCCTTCACCAAGTCCACAAGATGACCGCATCTCCCTGAGGAGCCCTCATCTCCCCTTAAAAAATGAACATGAAGCCAGATCGTGCTGCTCTGTCAGGTTCTAAAGGGTTCAAGTATCAGCAATTACTTGAAATCAGTGTTTAAATTTGTAATCACCTCAGCAGCACTGTGGTTTCACCAGTACAAGGCAGCTTACACAAAGCTTGCTGCCTGTGGATCTGCCTGGGTGCCCAAAGGTGGGTGTTACATAGGGTGGGAGGCAGAGCAATGCTGGGCAAAACTTCTTTCAGACAAACTTGTGGATGGACTTCTCAGTATGTTGCAAATAAGTCCCAAAAGACAGAAAAAAACCAGCTTTCTTCCTAGTGTCATTTCACTGCTGATGGCTGTCAGCATCTTTCAACTCTTCTCCCCTGTTATTTATTCTGAGTCAAGCCATTTGCTCTACGAAGACTGTGATAGCAGAACAAGTCCCAGTACCTGAATCCCTGAGGACCAGTGCCCTGAGAGATGGCATTTATAAACTCACACTCAGGGATGAAAGATGCTGTGCAAGTGCAAAGATGTCAGCATCACTGACGTGGGGAGAGCCCCGAGCAGGCTGGGGATCTGCTCATCAACAGCACAGACAGCTCATATTAGGGATGGCACATCACGTCAGCAGGTTTGCCACCAGTTCAAATTAAAAACTTGGAAAAACCTTTATTTCTATTCTGTCAGTTCATTGCTAATTCTTTGATACGTTGTGTTCAAATTTGGATAAGATAGCAAGACCCTACCTAATGTCCTTGGTGTCTTTGAAATTTATTTACAAAATCCACCAAAATCTCCAAATGTGCAGCAACCTTTCTCTGCACACAGTTCTATGGGGTAAAAAAAGTAATAAACAAATGCAAACAAGTCTCTGTCTTGCCTGTGCACATTTTGTATATAACAGTTGCTTCTTCCATAATAATCCTAAATATTTTTCTCTTGCCCATAATCCTAAAGGGTTAGCAACATGCATAAAAGGTCAGCAGATCTGCTCTGAATGAATGAGAATCAGAGTAGAAGACAGAAGGAAGAAATCAATTCTTACAGAAAACACCGCATAGCAAGAGATTTCTTTTATACTCAAGCACTTCTGCATGTATCAGCTACAGCAGTCTGGTATCTTATAGCGCAGAAAATCCAAAGCCACTTAGTTCCCTGATAGAGAATAAATTTGCCTAGTTTGAATTAAAGTCAAGCTCCTTTAAGGCTGCTGGCAAAACTTCCACTGGCTTCAGCGCAGGCAGGAATTCATCCTGTATGCTGTGTTCAAAAAGCCACAGGCTTACTCAGTGCTATTCATCTGAGAGCTCATAAACTGATGTGGGCCAAAAGCTGTAAAATTCCTACAACTCTACTATGATCATGACCAGCACAGAAAATACATTAATTTTTACTTGGAATATGAAAGCTGCTGAGCAAGGCCTCTTGCAGATAGGCTTCAAACTCCAAATTATGAGAGATAAACAAACATTTAGGAAGTATTAGCAGCATCTTCTTTTAACTCAGAATAACTGTTGTAATGCTGTCCCTTTGCAATCATACCCAGTTTAGTTAAATAATTTAGTTAAATAATAATTTAGTTCAATAATAAGGTGTTGCACTTGGGCTGGGACAATCCTAGGTAAATATACAGACAGGGAGATTAACTCCTTGAGAGCAGCCCTGCAGAGAAAGACAAAAAACTGGACATGAGCCAGCAGTGCATGCTTGCAGCTCACCAGCCCAATGGTATGAAGAGGGGGGTCAGCTGAGCAAGGGAAGTGATTGTCCACATCTACTCTGCCCTTGTGAGGTCCCATCTGGAGTAATATGCCCAGGCCTGGGGCCCCCAGCACAAGAAGCACAAGACCCACTCCTCCCCAGAGGAGAGCCATGAAGATGATCAGAGGGCTGGAGCACCTCTCCTTTGATAAAAGGTTAAGGGAGTTTAGCTTGGGGAAGAGAAGGTTCTGGGGCGACCTCACAGTGATCTTCCAATACTTGGAAAGAGCTTACAAGCAGGAGAGGGACTGACTTTTTATGCAGTCTGATAATGATAGGACAGTGGATTTAAACTGAAAGAGGGAAGGTCTAGGTTAGACGTTAGGGAGAAATTCTTCACTCATACAGTGGTGAGGCACAGGTGCAGACTGAGCAGAGAGGTTGCAGATATCCCATCCCTGGAGGTGTTCAAGGACAGGCCTGGTGGAGCCTTGGGCAGACTGATCTAGTGGCTGGCGACCCTGCCCATGGCAGGGAGATTGGAACAAGATGATCTTTGAGGTTCCTTCCAACTCAAGTCAAATATTCTATGATGTTGATAATTTCAATGCATTCTGCCTGGATGGAAATTAATTTAGATACACAGGCCTGGAAATCAAATTTAAAATCCACCCCCACCAGTTACATATTTAGTTTCCCATTCACATGCAACATACTTCTTGGTATCTTAAATGATATTGAGAAGAGCAATTGTTGGAATTCATTGTCAGAGACCTGACTTTCTTCCCCTGCATTATGACTAAACCCCTTGTCTGGATTCAAAGTAATTGATACCGAGAAGCAGCTGATATCAAGCAGCTCTTTTCCAGGCTCCAGCTCCCTCCACAAGCTCATCAGCTGGTCATTTTGAGCATGTCTGGTTCTCATTCTGTTTCCTCTTCCTCTTTACTTTCCGCTCATCCACATTTCTTCTATGCACATCTCCATAGTACTGTTTATTAGGCATTATCATTCCCTGTCTTCCAATTCACTATGTATAACAGACAACACAACAGAGATGGTATCTTACAGAGTAGCAAGCCAAAAGCCACTTCATTCTCTGATATAATAAATTCATAGGTGTTTAACTTCAGAATTAGTAAACCCCAGGTAGCAGAACTGATAATAAAAGACTTGTTTTTTAAAAGTCTGAATAACCACAGCATCAGGGGGGTGCCCTCTTCAGGCCTATGCAACGCTGCAGTCAAGCTCTCAGAAAACCTTCCAGGTGCCCTGTTGTATAAATCTCTTTACTGCTGGTTATTGTAAAAAGCATTGTGTGAGGAAAGCATACCAAATTTTAACACTTTCCAAAATCTTTGCAAAACTTCTGCATCTCTCTTTGGAAGAGGATTGGAGAAATACTGAAAAGAGACCACAGAAGATTTCCAAATCTCTAGCTTTGACAGAGCAGGTCAGCAGCTTGTCAAGAAGTAATTCTGAAACACTGCAAATATGAAGATCATAAAGAGCACATGAAACAATCACACCAAAAAGTAAAAATGCTGAAGAACTCATTTGAATAGTGCAGAGGGCTCTGTAACATCAGCACAGAGCCCTTTCTTTCTGAACTGAATAATTCTCAGCAGTTGGAAGACAGCAATACTTCCATGAACACAGGAAAATCTGAGATGCTGTTTGAAAGGAAAAGCTTTCGAGAGAGGTCAGCACTACAAAGCCTCTATAATTGTTTCTCTGGGGGAATTTTGCTCCTTTTGCTTCTAGTCCCAGACAAAACAAGGAAGGAAAGTTCTCAAAGATTCAAATTTGTGTTTTAAATAAATGTCCTACTGTCTAGTGAGAACTGATCTTTTGTAAGGAACAGCATCCCTCCCTCATACTGGGAGAAAAAAGGGGAGGTTTTAGATCTTTACTAATAATATGAATCTATGAAATTCTGATCAGAACTACTCCTCCTCACAAAATTGCTACACAAAGACATCATTTTGTGTTGCTTATATCTGACCAAAGGAAAAGAGGCTGAGCAATGGGCCTTCATGTGAGGAAAAATAATGCAATGCTTAGATTGTGCCAAGAGTGTGGCAGCCTCTGTGGGGCTGAAAGGGAGGAAAAGCAAACAATAAGCCTTCAGTTTCCCACTGCACAGCTCTGCTTTGAGGCTGACCACCCCAGACTCATTCCAAGCGCTGCCTTTACAGCCAAGCATTCTGCCTTTGGTAGGGCTGAAGTAGTTCTGTCTTCCATTGACCGGGGCTAAATGAATAATAATTCATAAATAATAACAATCATCATAATGATAGTAAGAGAAGAAAAGTACCGCACTAGTAAATCACAGCTCACCCTTCTTCCTTTGAGTCACTAGATTTTGCTGCAAACTCAAACAAACAGAGTTTTGGCCCAAGCATCTCACCTTGGCATTGGTTACATTCTGGGATGCTCCCACAGGTGTTCAGAAAGCTTTGTAGATTGTCTGCCTGATATTCCACTTCCAAAAGTCACAGCTAGAGTGAACTTATAGCAACTTAAAGCTCCCATGAAGCCTTCTTGCAGATTAAGCTTAGAAAAACTTAACCTGCTTTTTAAACTTTTTTTAAATTAAAAAGCAAATTAATATGAATTAAAATTATTTTTTAAATTAACCCATTTACTTCTTAACTAAACAATTACCTGGTGACAAAAATGTTTGGAACACAAGTGAAAATGAATATTAAACTCTTGGTATGAAAATACCCCCTGAGGATTTCAATTTTGTCTTTAGAGTCCTCTTGGGAAAATTGTTTTAAACACAGGTGCAGATAACAGTAGGCTTAGATACAGAACTGTTTTTCAATGGTTCAGTGCTGGATTAAGGGCTAGTAATTCCTCTATAATGCCATAACAGTAAAGATAGCCTTGAAAGCACACATATGCACCTTATAAATCTTGCACGAGATTAGATATAGTTCTCTAGGGTGTTAAGAACCTGACAAAACTCCCATAGCTATAGTGAACAGAGCCGAGAAAGACAACTAAAACTTGCAGCTTTGGACACCTTTTCTTCCCACAAGAGGCTAAAATATCTGAGAGAGACATTCAGAATAGACCATTAGCCCAAGACTTTCCAAAAATGCATTGTGAGGTCAGGTTTTTATATGTTTCCCATACATAGGAGTTAGGTACAAATCAGTTTTTAAAATCTCCCTGCAAGCCCATTCGCATCTCTAGATATCTAAGAAAATTTGAAATTCTGGCCAATAGTGTCCCATAACTTAATCAGCCAACTCATCACTTTGAAAGCAAGAGCAATTAAATCTGTATATTAGAACTTTGTCCCATTAGATCCCCTCCACCACAATATCTTCATAAATGAGATCTGCAAGAAAAAGACATCTGCTGGAAGAACTGGGCTGTAAATTACTCTTTGAATGCTGATGGCAGTTGAAAAAAAAAAAAAATACTAAAACCATTTAAATTTCTACACCTAGAGAGGTATGTTTTTTAATTAGATGGGAGAGCTGACAGAGCTTGGAAGAAAAATATTTGCATGTGCCGTGCCTGCAAATACAGCTCTCTCTCTTCAGTTTTAAGAAAACTATCATTTGGATGCAACTGAGTGCTAACTCTATTTCTGGTGCAGTTTAACACATTCCACTAATGTGTTCCAAGAGACAGCTCCCTCAGAAGAGCCAGCATTCAAGTGAGCAATGACAAAACTTGCCTGTGGAAGCATGCCTCACAGTGCATGGGGACAGACAAGGTGTTTGTATGTGCTGCTCTACTGAGTCTGTTTGCACATAGCACCCGGCTTTCTAAAGCAGTTAAATATCTCCAAGATGAGCACTATGCTAGCACTCTCCATATTAAACCAACGTGTCTTGAAGGAGGCTGTGCTAATGACAGCAGCAAAAGAGAAGTCTCACTCTTCGCCTAGGCAGACTTTGGAAATAAATCTGTAGCACAAGAAACATTTGTACTTGATCCAAGTAAGTTGTTACTGAATGAGTTTGACAGATTGATAACACTTCCTTTGATGAAGTAATAAAAATTTTCAAACAGAAATCAAGATGCCTCCTTTCTGTTTTACACAAAGATCCGGAGAGATCCAGTACATTCAATTCAATATTCCAGATGTGTTCAATTAAGAACACATCAGTAATAAATATTTGTACTGTAATTTAACAAGTGCTGTGGAAGAACACCTACTAACAGCGTAACCTGTAGCTGGCACACAGATGCACAGTAATGAGCCTGCATGTGTAAATGGTGGTGGGAAGCCTGGTGGAGATGCAGAAATATCTTCAAGAGTTCTCCCACTCACCCAGCAGTACAGGGCTGACAGTCACTCACTGGCCTTCAAAGGTCAGGAGACAAATTAGAAGAAGAATCAGGGTTAAGGAGATGGTTTGAACGAGTGTTATTTGCAAGCTGGATTTGGCAAACCCATTTGGCACACCATCTGAAAGGAGGCAAGGGGAACTACTGGCTCCCATTAACCTGTTTAGAGTTGCAGTGCAGCAATGCTCTCATGATGAGCTATGAAGAACAAAGCAAAACCCAGTGGCTACCATCTTATGTACTTCCTAACACCAACCTTTCCTTTTATTTTTTATCTATTTATTTTTTTAAAGTTCTCTGACATTTAGCAACCTCATGGGGATTGGCAGGTTAGTAAATAGAAGAGATGCCACAATACCAACCCACAATCCCCTGGCCTGAATTCAACTTTCTTACACCCCGGGAACTACAAGAGCAGCATGCATGATACTGTCCTGTGATATAAGGGTGATTGGGTCAGATCAGTCACTGTCTGCCTTTATGATCCACATCTAATTTTTCATCACATTTACAACACTTAGGTCTTAATAGGAAATGCTTCATTTATTTGAGCATTGATGTATTCAGTATAGCTGCCAGGGTTAGTGAGGTTTCCATCTTTCTTTCTCCCAAGTCATGGAAAAATTAAGCTTTCTTGTGGACAGAGCCTAAACTCTGCTCCATCTTCAGAATGCCTGTTGAAGTGGTATGGCATGAGCTTTGGGTGCTGGTTCCAAGGGAGCTGACAGAAAAATCCAGCTAACGTGAATAGCATTTCTTCCAACATATAGACTTGTGATATTGTTACTCCATCTCAAATTGTATAAAATCCAGTATTTACACAGCACCTGGGGTGCTAATCATTGGTATTAACAATTCTGTTCTTATTTAAAAGTTTAGCTTATTTGAACGATTTACATTAGGAGCATAAAGATTATATTTAAGGAAAATTATATTTACTTCCGCCCTCCAAATCTGTTCACGTGTTATTATTCACCAAAGACCAACAGAGATGCATTTTTACATCACTGCATTTTTACTAAGGCCTGTTCACTTTTCACGTTCTGAAGTCAACTATTTAATGTCTCAAAGATTCAAGTTCCTTAAACTGACATCCAAACTTCTTTTACAGAGTTTTTGACTGGGCCAAATTATTTTGCCTCACAAAATCAACACGACAGCTTTACAAGTCACATATTTTACGCATTTAAAATAATGCAATAGTAGATAACCAAAAGAAAACTTACAGAACAAAATACATAGGTTTATAAAGCAGAATTGCATAGACAGATATATTTAGCAAAGTAATTTTCTATGCCCTGCAAGTATTGAATATTTAAATACTTAGATCTTTATTCATTCACCTTTGTGTGTTGTAGCTGCCAACTGATTTTCTCAATCTGACAACTTTAAAAATGTTCATTATTTGCATTTTAATATAAACATGACCTTCATTCTTGATTCAGAATGGGTTAAAATACTGTTACTGTTGAGCAACAAAAGAAAAGAAGTATGCTTATGTGTGGTAGAAACAGAGTGAAATGAATGGATGGAAAAAAAGTTGATCACAGATGTGGAAGACTTAGAAACATCTGTGAGAAAACCATTTGTTAAGAACTGCAAAGCAAGATGGGAGGAAAAACGATAATAAATGGACTAATGGTTAAAAAGCATATTATGAAACAGGGAGAAAAGACTTTTAAGTCATTTTAAAAGAATGAAAAAAAATATATAAATCTCAAAGGAAACTATAGGCAAGGGACAGCCTGAAGTAGAGGCTGCAGATGTCAAAATGGAGAACACGGAATGCAGAGGAAGAGCGCTGTTAAAAGGTCAATGTTTCCATCTATTTCATAAGTTTGATTTTACCACATATTTCCCATATTTGCAGCATTTTCTGTGGTATGTGCTGACTTTTTAAGTTTGTCTGCTGTAGTATTTTCTTTTACTTCAATATTTTTCTTTAAACATTTTGATTCGATAATTTAATGTCCTGTTAGGAAGAACTCTAGTAAAAACAACCCCCTGCACAGAACAGAAAAAAAATTCAAGAAAAATGACCTTTCTAAACAGTTCCAACTTTGGCTCTGGATATGGACATAAGATCCCTCCTCCACAGAGCTGGCCTACTAGGGTTACTGGGGTAACTTCTGTAACGTGTTGAACAGCTGCCTGGAACAAACACCTTTATATATGCAGCATCTCTTAGGACACTGAAAGCTTAAGCGTTGCCATACTGAAGGTATACCTGTGACCAGCGTAGCATCAAAGATTTTGGCTTTGACATTGCCAAGCCCTGACATCAATGGCCAGGTAATATATATTCTTTGGGACCTTTCACCTCTTGTCATCTTAAAAAGACTCTACAGACAGTAAGCTCTTTTGGGGCAGAAGCCATTTTTCAGCATTGCCTGCTCACACTACACCTATTTGGAGACGTGCAGACACCAAATAGGACCAACTGCTGATCTTTAAAGAGAAAAGAAGGTGAACACTTTCCCACAGAGCAATGCTATTTGTAGTGTTGGCATTTATGGCCTGACAGCAGCATTTAGCAAGTCTGACAAAAACTCAGTGAATAAACAAGGCTTGAGAGTTTGCTGTCTGGTTAAAGAGAAATGTTGTGCTTCCAACCTGAAGTACTTCTACTTGATGGGGGAAAACAGATTGAAAGACTATAGCCGTGACATGGATTAAATAGTCAGGACTGTGACCACAGATTATTAATATGAAAAAGCAAAGTGAAACAAACAAGTTAAAAAAAACAGGTAAAAATGGAAGGTTCTATATGTTACATCAAGACTCAAAATGATAACTGCAAAATCATTTCCCAGAGTTCAAAGTCCACAGTTTTTTCCTTGTACAGAAAGGCAGACTGATAATTCACTTACATCAGTTAAGGTCTTTTTTCTCCTTACTTTTTCCACAAAGCCCTTCTTGTCACTGGGAAATTCCTTAGACAGTAGCAGGCCCTCTTGTTTAGAATGAAGAAGACAAAGCTCAACTTCTGCAAAGCATTGCTCATTCAGCAGATATTAATTTGAACACTGAAATCAAGCGTTGACAAACAGTTCAATGTCGCTGGAGAAATGTAAGACCTGAGGTATACAGCAGTGAAAGAACCTCCAGATTTGTACATACCTATCACGGTTGCCACTTTGTGAAGTTTTTAAAATGAATGCACTGAGTCTCAACATGTCTTTTGTTAATCATAATTTAAATAACCTATTAAAAATGCACCTCAAAAGACAAGGAACCCTTTCACTTCTCCTATATCTCAAGTTTAAAGCAGGTTTTTTTTCTACTCATCAAGATTGGTTCTATTGACCTCTGCAGATTGAGGTAATTTTACTGATAAAAATATTTTAATAAAAAAAAAACAAACCAAGCAAAGCACTTGTATCTTCTTAATCTACATAGGGAATATGCAAAACACAGCAACCATCTCTAAATGCAATAATAAACCTTGTTTCTTTCAAAAAGCTGTTTTTATGCTCTTTTAGTCTATCACATAAGTAAATTGTGTACGTAGGTAAATTGTGTACACAGGTAGCATACCCAATAATAGGAATTAATTGTACTTTTTTAAAGAATAACAATGAAAGAGTTCATGAGGAACTTCAGAGGAGGAGTCTCTATAGTATTTATAAAGCTTGCAGATTAATATTAACCAGGAAAAGATAAACTAGAATGAGACTGAGGGTCCTGAATATGAAATTATGCTTACAAGACCACAACTGCCTATTAAATACACCTCCGTTTCTTATAAAAATGTAAATATTTTGTGCACATTAATGTTTATTAACATGATACTATAAGATCTCAGAATATAACATTAACACCTTCATTTCTTAGAGGAGTAACCTGTTGTTTCCACTAAGCTAAAATTAAAAAGGGATCAGTGTCTTTGCAAAGCAGAGACAAAGCATGTACTTTGTTTTCCATCTTAACAAATGTATTTTTGAAGATCAGTTCTGATCTGGTATTCATTTGCAAGTGAAATGCCAAACTTGGCATGATTTTAGCTTGATTCATCTTGCTGGGTCGTTTCTTCCTATTTTCCTCCTGGTTGACTGCTATTTAATGACTAGTGTTTCAAAGTAGACACTGGTATCTCTTTTTACAAAATTACTGTGATTTTTAATTGGAGCCATTTGCCCTTTTGAAAAGTCCACATCCCTGATGCAAGCTCCTGCATTTCTGACCTCCACCACCTCCCTGTCAAACTGGAATGGAAAACAACCAGCTCTTCCATTTAAATCAGTTGCTGCGGTCCACTCAGAGTTGCACAGGTAACAAGAAAGCTGGAAAAACACAAGACCAATCTGCATGGGCTGCTGCAGAAACTGCCTTCACTCAGTTTGCTCTCTCTAATCCGAACAAGGTGAGAAAGATGAAAGGCATTCAGACAAAGCAGAAATCAAATTGAACTGCAACATCTGGATGCAAAGCGTTCTTTTTACGTCGCTGTTGGAGGGAGATATGGGGAGTTTCAGGACTGAGCCGAGACCCAATTTATAGCCTGCTGAATAGGAAGACCACCAATCTTGCAGATTTTACTAATCAAGCCTTTTCTAGAGATAGGACAAAATCCCATTCCCGCCTTTCCAAGCAGTCTGGTGGGCAAATCAGATGTACATTTTCCCTTTCTTTCTTTTCTTTGCTCTCCCCCCCCCCTCCTCCTTATTTTTCAAATTGAAATTTATTACTGCTTTATGTAAAAGTATCTTATACAGTGATACTGTCTAGATGCAAACCGTTGCAGCGCCTCAAGGACCTCACCAAGTCACAAGGTGCTCAGTGACATCTAAACTTCCAGGGAGTTCAGACCCTCTCCTGTCACAGGGAGAGCTGAGAATGAAGCACAGAAATGTCTTCTGACAGCCCTGAAGAATTCTCTTTCAAATATCAATTTTTGGGGAATGTACACACTTAGAATATATCTTTCTTCATCCAGTGAAATAAGAGCAACATACATCTTGCACACTTACAAGAACAGTGGGCTGGACTGCAGAAATAAATAAATACACAACAGCACAAGGTCTGCTGCCCTTGCAAAAAACGATGAAACATTCAGGGATCAGCATTTTTCGCCCCAACTACTTACAATCCAAACTAGATATTTCAAGCTGGCAAGTTATACCTCTGAGGACAGAGTTATGAAATAATTTCTCCCCCGGCTTGACAATAAAGTGTGTGGGGGAGAACTGACAGGCAGGATAAATGTGCCTGTCACACAAGTAGCAAATAGTAGAATCAAGCCTTAAGCAGTGTTAAATAAAAAACAACAAAAACAAAAAACCCAAACCTCTGAACTTATGCCACAGAATAAATGAATTTCTCTCTCTGAGTAATTCTCCCCCAACCTATCTTCTATACAATAGATATGTCATGTTGTTTGGCACCTGGCCTGATGTCAACTTGACAATCTTTAGCTAAACATCAGTTTTTTTATTTTATTTTATTGCCTTGTGCCATTTAGTTTGCCAGATCGTGGTCATTAGGGAGAAGAAATAAAGGATGGAGAAAAGGCAATTTCTGACAGCATTATCAAGAACAGAGGATATCTCTTTTCCTCCATCTTGGGACATTCAACATTAAAAAATATCCTTTGTAGTTAATGATGAATTACAGACGGTAAACTGAGAAATGATCAACGGAAGGTTATCCCAAAGAGGGAAAACAATTCTGAACAGAAACACTTCATCATAATTAAAGAAACAATCCGACAACAAACAAAACCAGTGACATGATGCTCCTCTTGTGTCTACCATGGGCTACGCTGGCTAAAAGCTCATCCCTAAAAGCTCTGCGTGTGCAGTACCTAATGCATTGGAAATGTGATTAACTGACTGAGAAAGGCCTAGAATTACTCTCATTCTGACTAGATTACCGGATAATTAGATTGGTGGCACTCTTCCCTTACTGGGCTGTCAGATTAAATCCCACTGTTTTTCTGCAGATAACTGTCATGTTACACAATAACAAACAGGGACTGACACCAAATGCTTTTCATGTTCAAAGGATGTGAATGCCTTTTCTACCTCTATCAGACCAAAGACAAAAATGCCCAGTGCACTTTCTGTTTCATTGAAAATGTCATTAAATTTGATTAGAACATACCTAGTTGATAAATCTGGTCAGAAACATTTAATTTGACTTGATAAATGAGAACCACAAGGCTTTGAATACTCATCTGGCCCGATTAATGGAAGGGTGCAATTGAATTACACTTTAAAGGGGGAAAGAAAAAACATTTCAAAGTTTTGCCTACACAGACACAAGTTTCTATTTTGCATGCTCTTTTTTTGAGCCTGATCAGTCCAAGAAAGGAGATGGCAAGTATTCTTGGATCTCTCACATTAGCTTGAAGTGGAAAGTGAAGACTTTTCATATTCCTGAAGTCCCACTACATGTTGTTAAAATTATGACAGGCAGACTTACAGCACTGTGTTCCTCCAGTCTCTACTTTAAGAGCATAACATTGTCTTTGTTCCCTGATCAGACAGGTATGAGTTCCCAAAATGCACAAATACTGATACTACTGTCAATTACTGTCATATGTGTGTTTCATGAGTTTGAATGATACAAACAAAAAGCTAGAGAAGGACTAAATCATCTATAGTTTAATTATTTGCCTGCATAAAACCAAACTTGGACATCTTTGATACTGTGAGACTTTAAGACGTCAAGCTTTTAATTTTTGCTGCCCCTTTTTCTGTTTACATAAAAGCTGAGATTTTCACACAGACGCTTTGCAAAAGTCTCTACATAACAAGATTTGTGCTAAAATTGCAAGGCTGGCAACGGTTGCTTTCTTACTTTGCTTTAGTGCAAACAAAAATCTAAATTTCTTGCAGCACTTCTAATGCTAAAACAATGAACACCAATATAAATGAAGATCAATATCCCAACTTCATTTGGCAAATCCACCTACTTCAGCAAGAGCTTCTCCCGAGTAAATTTGTAAACCTAAGATAAAATGAGTAAAACACCAATCATCTGCTTAAGAGGATCAATACAGTTGGCTTTTCTTCCCAAAGAGACCACTAGATGGGAAAAGTCATCTGAAAGAAGGCAATGGCACAAACAAAACCTGAACCCAAATCTTGATTCAGCTGCAAACAGTGGTGAGGCTCCCACTGTCCTGAGCAGCTCAGTCTCAAGAACAAACCAAGAAGTTTTACTACTGCAATGATTTTTATTTCTTCTGCATTCCAGGAAGGCTGCTAGCATGGAATAAGGCACAAAAATTAACTTAGATACGCCAGTATTTTTTCTCCTTGCTTTCTGTAATACTGCCATACTTGGATTCTCTATATGGCTAGTTAATAAAAGGAAAGTTTTTTGTATGGCTGTTCTCAGTGACAAATTTATGTAATGTGATGAAAAATGTATCTTTTGAAGTGTGCACAAGGAAAGAGATTGAAGCCAAAGAAAAGGTGAAACATCTCTGGTAATGCACGTCAGGATATCAAGAACATTTGAAGCTACAAGAATGTATCTGCATTTTCTTTCTTCTACCTTCTCATGACTTCTGATTTTTCTCTTTTAATTTGTTTCTAACTGGAAAAGTAGTTTACACTTGCACAAGATTATTTTCCTATGAAATAGCAAAGGGACAGAGTTATAAACAACAATGGCAATGAAGAAGAGACCACATAAGCAACTAAAACTATAAATGTACAAATCACTACTCAGCAGTGTGGGATTGAAATCAACACAGAAGGGAGTTTGGAGTTGTCTTTTAATAACCAATTCTTCATCTGGAGAAAGGAGAAAAAAATATTTTTTGACTACTTGACAGAAGCAAAATGGCATTTGTTTAAGGTCGCTCAGGGAATTGGAATGTCAGAAAATGACCTGTGAGAGATGGATTAATATAAAGTTAATGCAGACATAAGTATAAATACATTACTCACCTGTCTATGCCATTTATCAGATGGATAGATACATGGGCACGTAGTCCAAAACTCACAAAACCTTTTCTAAAATCTGAAATACTCCGCTTTTCCTTGATTGCACTTTGAGGCTGCTCTGATAACCCCATCTGAAGGAAAGCTTCAGTGGCAGAGGCAGCAAGGGGACCCCATTGTCCTGGGCTTTCATCCTGGCTTGGGAGCACATGTGCTGCTCCCAGTCTCCTCTGCCATACGCACCTGTCTGAGATGAGCTAACAGAAACCACCAGCACCTTCCACAGGGCCTAATGACTGTCAGATGGCAATATATTTTGACTAGCATCAAGTGGGGTTATGACCCCCAGCACAGAAGAAGATTATAACCCTGCTTGTACATGTGCTGGGGAGTGAGAGCCCTTCAATTTGAAGGGCTACCATCCAGTCCCTTTACAAAAACTAAATGCACTAAAACAATAATGTGAATAGTATCCACCACTTTGCCTAATTTGGGTGGCCTTATTTGAACAAAAGGTTATTCATGCCGTTACATTATGAGGACCCCTAAAATCTCATTAGCAGCAATGAAGCAGATCCAGTAGTGGTAATAAACTTCAGCATAAATTAGAAACACCTACATTTTGAACATTCACCTGCATTCACTCCGTTTACTGATAACCCGAAATGACCAATTTGTTAAAGTTTACATAACTTAAAGAGGAAAAAGTAATAATAAATAATTTTTGTATCTAGAGCAATAAATCCTTTGTTTGTCATACAGTTGATTAATTCCCCTGATCATTAAGGAACAACTAATTAAAACAGCACTTCATACACCTTTGCAGAAAATTGCAAGCTAAGGTAGAGTCACATTTTCTTGCATGTGAGTGTGTGGTCCCAGATGTGAAAAACCACACAACTTGGAAAATCACTCACTCTTGAAATGTTTCCAGCCTGAACACTCACTGCAAAACATCACTGCTAAGTCTGTATTCAAAAGGTATGGCATAGTAAAAGTTCCCTTTAAACACAAAAGGAATGCTTTCTGTTTTACAACACCCCTTTCCCTCTCTCTTTACTCCACTGAGAAAACCCAGTATGTACTGTAAACTCAAGTCAAGTTTGCTTTCCTCTACAAAGATTTCTATTTCAACATCACAACCACTATTAACTTCAAAGGAAGCTGACAGTTCTCCAGTTATTAAGTTAAAAGACAGCCAACTTTCAGCTGGAGTCATTGAAAATTAATTGCGCCTTACAAGGCCACATTAGGTCATTTCCTGAGCTGATGGTAATAAATAGCCCTTTCCGTAATGTAAGAACAAATGATTATAGCGAGGTTGTCCTGAGGTGAAAAAATGAGGGCTGGGCTCAGGGCTGTGGTGCAGGGCAGCCTGCCCAAGTAGCCTCCACCTAAAACCTGGACCTGCATCTTGGTGTACCATGAATTTTGACATATGTGCATGCAACAGTACCACTGTAGGCATGATGTGACTGCACCTCTCCTACAGCCTCATTTTCTCTCATTCCACATTTTGTCTCATGTACTAGAACAAGGCACCTGCCAGCTGCAGGACAGAGCTGGCAGCCTGCAATCAGAGCAGCTCCAGCTCAGCAGGTTTGCTCTTACAAGCTTTCTCTCTGCCATGTCCTCAGCTTTGAGGGGCATTTATTTATTAATGGACATACAGGAAGAAATCGAGTTGGCAGGAATACACTGTGCAAACAAGCATCAAGCTACTGACATTTTCATTTCTTCGCTGAGTAGTTTGCCACGGTCATTTGAAAACATTAGTTAACAAAGAGCCTAAAAACCGAGGATTTTCCCTTCTTACTAAACTATTATAGTGGCTTCAGTTCTTGGAATGCAGTGACTTAAAAAGCAAAATATTTCCCCAAGCTGTGAGCAAAATCCTGTGCAAATCTGGCACTGCCTGTAGCTTGTGCAACCTCCTCAATCTGCACGGGGGCAACAGTGATGTCACTCACATCCAGGGCCGGCCCTTAATGTGGAATGAGTACCCCACAGCTTCTCCCACCTGCATCTCCATCTATCTGCAGCAAGGGTCGCTCTTTTCTCTTGACTTGTACAAGACACCTAGTGGAGTCGTGATCCCAATCCATTCCCACCCTAACACAAATATCAAAGGCTCCATGGTATCCACGTCAAGGTCAAGATCAAGTGACACAAGATGGTGCAGAGCTTGTTTTCTGAAAGCAGGAGCAAAACGTATGGGAATTTTGTCATTAACTTGAGCAAAGTCAGCACTTAACCCAGAAGGTCCACAGCTCTTACTGAAAGCTTAACAGCAAGAGGTCAGTGCTAGGTGTCTGACACCTGCCTCTCATTATGGGAACACGTATTTCCTTTGTTGCAGTTATGCTTTTTATGTCCTGAATCCTCTAGGTCTGCGCTCTACACTGGTTAAGTGAATTTTGGTGAAGAAGGCCCAGATTAATTCTCATTATAAACAATTATGATCATTATCACTGACTTAGCATTAGAAAAGTAAAACAACAAAAGCAACAAAGCAAGCAACCAAACCAAACCACAGCAAAACAAAACAAAAAACCCTCAAAGGCCAGACTCCCTGAACTCCAAATTAGGTCTGGATTAATTGAAACAAAATGAGTTTAATGGTAGGTTTTTGCACACTCCCAGAAAATCAAAGCAACAGATGTGGTTTATGGTGGGAATAAACTATTTTTTGTTTTGAACAAAAAAAGGAAGCCTGATAGCCTGGAGACCAATAAGACACCTACATGGATTAAATATTATGTATTACAGCAAAGTGTTAGTAAGAAAACATACAGATAGAGTCGCACAGACCATTGTATTATCACTGAGCAAGTGATGAAAATGTAGGTCTGTAAGAATATCTTGTGAATTATCCTGCATTTGCCCAAACCAGAAAAGAGCATTAAAGCACAGGCCATGATCTGACAGTGCAAGGTCCCAGGAGGACTCGGGGTTTCTCCAGCAGGATGCAGGAGATCTGGGTTCAAGGCCCTACATCTCTGATACCTAGCAGGCTGGAGCTTTAATCTTTCACTGCTCCAACCATCATTCAATTATTCATACAAGCTGGAAAAGGTCTGGGTGAGAAGCTTCTTTCAAGACAGCCAATAATTTGAAAGGGGGCAACCACCTGGCATGTAAGAGACCCTCCTTAAGGCCCTTGCTTCAAATTATAGACTAACACAGGACTGAACCCAAGTCACCAAATCCTAAATGAGTTCTTTAAGCTCTGAATTATTAACAGTTCCAAAGAAAAGAGGCTCTTTGATCATTAAAATTCACTTTGGAAGCTCTATTATTATTTTTTTGTCTCACTACATTTCAGAAACTCTTTTGGTAAGGAAAAAAAAAAACCCACATTTTCACCACCTTATGATCTACTGTGATAAGTGGCAAAGCAAAGTGAGGTTAAGTGGTCCATTGAGATCTGCAATGAAGGGTCCTGCACAACAATAAGGGATGTAAAAAAAAAGTTTTTAAAGTATAGTAGGAAGAAGGGAGAAATATTGAAAACTGATAAACAACCTACATAAACCGATGTTTAATTGAGTCATCATTCAGAAAATTGTACTTCGAATGACTTCAGTAGAGAACTGAAGTATTAGAATGTTTAGGGTCTTTAAAAACATAATCTCTTCATGTGAAATAAATTCAACTAATATACTTCAATGAAGAATACAGCAGTAATAAGGTGATAGATTAATATATAATCAGAATCAGGATGAAGATAATTTGTTCACACACTGCAAAATAAATCAAGTTGGCTGTGTATATTCTGCTATGCTGAAGTCAGAGACAGTTGCTAATACATTGGTGTGCATTATTTATCATAATATTATATCTTCCCTTTCTAAAAGTAGCCACTCATTGCCCTTTGAAAACATTTAGTCATTTCCATTGCTTCAGGACCTTAATATTCTGGTTATGATGGGAAATGCATTATGGCTACTACACAAATCCTTTGCAATCACAGTCAATTTCTCTGAAAATGGAAAGAAAAAACGGCGATATAACCAAGTGAACTTTGAGGGGCCCAAAGCCCCAAGGGAGCCGTACAATGCAGACAATTAGTTTCTGCTTACTGGCAATGTTATGCAGGCAAACGCATGGGAATCAAACAAAACAAAACAAAAAATCCCCACACATAAACAAGAAGAATGGATAAGAACTCTGAAATGGGCAAACCACAAAGCATAGCAAGGAAAAAAAAAAAAAAAACATACAAGTTTTTGAGATCATCCAAGTTTGGCTGTGTTTCAACTCTGTAAGGCCTCTCCATACACTTCTACATATTGACTTGAGTCCTGCACCAACATTTTGAAAACAATGCAAAACAAAGCAAGTATATTTGGAATAGCATCTTTCATTATTTATTTACTTATAAACCACAAACTCCTATGTAATGCATTTTCTGCAATTGGAAAAAAATACTTTTTATTGCAGTCTGAGTCATTTCCTATTTTCTTCCATTACCAAATAATAATTTAACATAGTAAACAAATACACATTCATTAAAGTTTTTTAGCAGACTAAAGCTTTGAGTCATTGTTCTGGCAAAATTTACCTCTCAGAACTCTTAGAAGTGCTCTGAGCTATCTTACACAGGTAACGAATATAGCACATGAACATAAATAATATATCTTTTGTGTTTCAGCACACAGAAAATCCTACCATGAGCTTCAGAAGAGCTTTAGACTCATTAGACTGCACTCATTTTGCAGTACTCCTTTAGATGCTCTCTGGCCAGAAAGCCCAAACGCCGTCGCTGGCCAAGGCTGGCCCCTGGGCACTATGGGGGTCCCATCAGGAAGTCGTGATAATTAGCATAGAGCTCAGGGATGAAGCATGAGGGCCAACAGTGGCCATAAAGACTCTGGGGAATAATCCTGTGAACAGCACTCGTAACATGGGCAATGACAAAACTGCCTAAAGTTCACGGTTAATGATTCAAATGTGCCTCCTGCCTGCCTCCATGAAGCTGAGCTCAAACAAAGCTTCAAAGCAGCTACCTCTAGCTACATCAGTGAGAGCAGCCAGCTTTGGAGGGGCCTGGATAAGCTCTCGAGGACAAGTTTGCATAAGCAAGTGCTGAAGTGCACCGACAGAGAAGGAGGACAACAGTTGGCAGGTCTTGGTAGGGGCGCAAGAGGGGCAGGAAACAACTTTTTGGTGCTGTCCAAGATGGTGCGTGACACAGATCACAGCAAACCTGAAGGCATTTGGCCTTCTCCTGAAGCCTAAAGGAGAAGGAATGTCCACACACTTATCATATGGATCTGTGTTCTCTTCAGCACTCTGGTTCCTGGGGAAATAGCACGTTGGTTTAAGCAAGCTTTTGGTCATTTCTGATGGTTGCGATCCATGGTGCTCCCAGAAGGCAGAGCAGCAGGTACTGAGTCTGAGCTGGGGTGCTGAGAAAAGCTCCTGTCCTGCTCGGGTGTCAGAATCCAAACACAGAAACATTGCTTAGCCTTGTCCCAAGACAGGCACTAACCAGGGGTCTGAAGGATGAAAAGGACACCAGGAAAACCAGGAAGTGGCACGTCTGCCTGCGGCACAAACTACTAAAAATTCTGATTTTAAAATTGGAAGGTAGAGAATAAATCCTTTTTTCTTAAATACCTACCTAAGCCTTAGGTAAGGTTAGGATAAGAAGACACATCCATATACCCATATATCTCAGCAGACTTAGAGTGAGAAGGACAAGTTCAATCCAGCCCAGGCGACTGAAGCTAGCCAGCATCCCAGGCCCTGGAGTCCAGGCTGCAGGTTTATGCTGGCAGGGAACAGATGGAGTCACACCTAAAAAGCCCTCACAAACAGAGCAGGGAAGCCAGGCAGCCACAGCTCCACACACCCTTCCCCTGAAGCATGCTTGTAGGACTGCTGCCGAGGAATCCTCCTCCAGCTTGCAGCAAGAGAAAAGGGGAAAAAAAAAAAAAAATAGGAAAACAAACAGAACAGGCCAGACGGTCTGGCACAACTCTTCTTTTCCATATGGTTCCAGGAAAGGGTTTTGAAGCCATGATGCACAGCCCCAATGCAGCACGGCTGTCCTACAGGCAGCTTCACTGCAGAGGGAAAGGAGGTGCTATGTTGGCACTCTGGCAGGCACGGCAGCACCAGGGCACACAGCATGGGGACATGCTCCCACCAGCAACTCCATCAGTGCCACAGTGGGAACCAGTGCCCAGCATCCCCCCCCGACTCCCATTGTTCCTTGCCAGCCAACTCGCTTGGCAAAAAGAGGAACAGGAAGCCTCCCCCTGAACCACTACTACAATTTAATCAGATATCAGTGCTGCGGGAGATAGCGATCTTGCAGTGTTGATTTATTTCAGGTTTCTCGCTGCAGGGTTAACACGTCTAGCAGGCTGAAAACGCACGCGCACATAGACACTGTCACGTACAGCAAGACCGGTGGCACTGCGGAACTTTGTGAGCTCTCAGGATTTTTTCAAGCGTCTGGGACCGGTTATGTCTACACTCAGGGAGGAATGGAGCAGAGGGCACCTTTTCCCCTCTCCTTCAGCTCCTCGCCAAACTTTTATTTTCCAAACCGTAATCAAAATTTGTTCAGCAGGTATTTTAGTGTCTGGGACTGAAGGAGACTGGGGAGAAAGAAACAAGCCAAGAGAGATAAGGAAGGAGAGCAGAGACAACAGGATTTGAGAGGGAGAAGGAGGTTCAGGCTGGTTTTGTACATTTCAAAATATTTTACATTCTAAGATAGGGCTCCAAAGCTCCAGATGACACGGAGATCTGTGATACTCTCCACCATGGTAATTTACAGTTCTGATATAAAATATCAAGGGAAGAATGCATGTACTATGCAACCACTATAAAAGAAGCAAATACCTGATTGTGTTTTTTCTTTCTTGCCCAATTAAATAAATAAATCTTGAGAACTCAGAAACTGCCAACCTTCCGCTCTCAGAAGTGGCTCCAGAGACTTTTGAACTCCATTTTTATAAAGTAACAAGTTTTCCTTGTTAGTTTAGCTTCTTTTCTAGTTCCCACTACTTCAGCTTCCTGTCTCCCCACTTAATTATATAGGTGTCAATGAGGTTGATTAGAGCACAGTTTTTGGGAGCCAGGGGACTGCCATGATAGCATATCTAAGGAGAGACAGCCTAGATGAGAATCTTTTATAAATAGCTACAATTTGCAAAAAATTTTTAGTCTACTTAAGAAAGGAGGCCAGAGGAAAAAGGCAACTTAATGCTGCCTGCTTCTCTGCCACTGACCAGCTCATGCAGCATACAGGTCACTTAAATACACTTCATGGCCTAGCCTTTGAGTATCTAGATGTACCTGTCTTTACAAAACTCCCCAAACTTCAAAATGTTGCGAGCAAAAACATTACTGTCGTCTTCTAGTAAATGCATATTAACTCTCACTGGGTACCTGAGTCCGTGAGCCTGCAACCCTACTCATCATGAGTATAGGACACCTTAGCCTGAATTATACCGTACCATGCTTTGAGCTTTGTGCACCCCCAGCCCACTGTGTTGTATTACAGCCCTATTGTAACAGACATGAAGACAAACACTATAATGAGAAAAACAATAATCTCCATGATGTTAGTCATGCAGAAATCATTAAAGTCATATTCTACACAGAATCCAAAATGTAGGTTACATTTTTTCTTCTCCATCTTTTTAGACAGCACACAGCATGACATTCTAAGCGTATACTGGGAGAGAGTTTCATGCTAGAGCTATTACACATCCCGAGCTGCTGTAACCATGAGTCTGCACTGTAATCGACAGATAACAATAGAGGCAAAAGACAATCCAGTATTTCCGTTTAACCTTATAAAACAATCTGATTGCTCTATTAAGCTCTTTTTCTTACAATGGCTGTATTAAACAAAACATAAATTAAAGCAACGTTTTGGCCTCAATTCTCACTTGCCCAGTATGCAACTATTCTTATAGCCTTATCTATTCTCACCTGTCTTCTGCATTTCCCAAGAAGTGCAAAGTAGCCTAAAAACAAGCATGAAGCTCACTGAGTTCATGTCTACCTTTGTATTTTAGTGCAAATTAGGAATATGCCTTTGACGCAAACATTCTAATTATTCCCACTCATCATGTGTTGGTTCACATTACAAAGCAGTTGCAGAGCACATTCAGCTCTTTTCAGATTAAATTTACCCAGATGATCACTACAGGACTACAGCTGATGTATTTCCACCACTACAGACTACAATTCGTGTGAGACTAAACTCTGTTGCAATGCACATGATGGATGCCAGTTCTGCAGCACTTTTTCTCTCCACAAGCCCGCTCCCATTTGTCCACATTGTTTCTTTCTGTAGACAGAAATTGGACACTAGACTTGGGCGAAGCTCTGCAGTTCTCAGCTTGGTACACATTGCCCTGCTGAAAACAACAGACCTATTTTTCACTGATAATCAGTTTAATGGGATTAGCCTGAAATAAAGATGAAACAAGTGAAGAGGAGTTCAAGATCAGAAAACAGTTTGATCCTACTGCTTCACTCTGGCATCACTCTTAGTAGCCATGTACATGAAGGTTATCCATAACATCATTCAGTTCTCACCAGCTCAAGGGGGTTCACTGCTCACTATTGCCCAGGTCTGGATGGAAATGCTGAGTACTTTGGACAGTACTGGGGGTAGGTGGTAGTAGGTGGATGGTTGGACTGGATGATCTTAGAGGTCTTTTCCAACCTTTATGATTCTATGACCAGTTTAAGAAAACATTACATGGATTGTCATGCTAAAAATTCTTTCATGATTTCTGTGAGAATACTAGCAACCATTTCCTTTTCCAGTGGCATGAAATGGAATTAACAGTTTCCTTTAAAAAAAAAAAGAAATTGAACCATTGAGTCTGGTTTTATTAATGATGACAGAATAGTTTTCACAATGAACATGTCAATGAAAAGTACTAAAAATATGAAACAAAAAACATTATTGTAGCTTCCATTCTGAACCAGAAGTTCTAGCAATGTGGGTCTTAGTGATCATTAACCAAGATCTTCCTTCATGGTCATGACAAATGTGTGTGCTGCTCAGAGTAATGAAAATGTATTTGTTGGACACAAGCTGTAGGACACACAGTAGCACCTGAATTATCAAAGTCAGCTTACGTTGGTGAGAAGTAGCATATCTGTACCTAACCCTTCATAAAGATAGCAAGCAAATACTTGTAAAGTTTGTCCACATATTTGCTGTACTACAAGACACAAAGCAGCATCATGCCATCCTAGGAAAAAAAGACCTTGTCTTTTTGACAGGGCCTTTCTATGTCAAATGCTGTACATCATGAAACAAAGACCATAGAATAAAATTATGTACTGGGGAGAAACCCCAATCTATCAAGTCACCCTTCTTTCTGAGTATGAAGTATTCTGCTTAACACTGCTAGTATATCTTGCCTAATTTGCCAGTTACATGACAAAATTACATTAATGTTGCAAATTTCCTGGCAGTTTTACTATAAAGGATCTGCAAATATTCAAGCATTCCTTTTGCTTTTGATCTATGCAGGTTCTCTCACTCCAACTCCTCCACATCTCTATTTGCCCTTACGGAATGGAATGGAAGATTTAAAAAAAAAACATCCAAGAAAATATTTTCATGGTGGTAGATTCTGAAGGAAAAAATCTACTAGTAAAGC
>JACDJE010000018.1:2041528-2089196 GCA_016647715.1 Pavo muticus | reverse complement strand
AAAAAAAAAAAAAAAAAAAGGAACAAAAAAAAAAGGAACAAAATCCAGACTTTGCTTGCATATTCTTTAGGAAATTCCTTTGTTAAAGCAGACCAGTGGAGGTTCTCTACTGTTTCTCTTCCCATTCCTCCCTTTTGAAAGAACTGTTGTGATCTTGAAAACTCATTCTGGGAAGAAACATCTGGCTTTCACTTTTTAATTACATTTCAATCACCTCAAAGGCTTTGCTGGAGGTAGACATACCTACAAGGGCTTACTGTCAAAACTACAGGGCTGATCTATAAATTGATCAACTATAATGGTGAATTTGGGACCAATCTAAATAAATAAGATCATGCCATGTAAAACTTACTCCTTAGAAGTAGTGACTGCTCCCAGGCAGGCTGCTAGTTTTTGACACTGATGGAAGTATGGTGCATGGGAAATCTTCCAGGGAAATACAGAGCCAGGCAGAGAACAAAAATCCAAACAGGACAGCAGGGGTATCCCAGCCGCCTGCCTCTGGCCACTGCCCAAACCTTTTCACACAGGGAGCACAAGCAGCCTTTTTAAATGGCAGAAGCAGAACCCTCCCTGCCCTCTTGTGTATGTCTCCAGACGTAGGCAGAGAGGAGAAGGGGGCATAGAGGGCAGCAGTGGGCCAGGAGCCTGGCAGCCGTGCAGGTGGGCTGCAGCAGCTTGCTCAAGGCTGGTACGTGCTTCCTGAGCCTCCCCCATCCCAGGTGCCGACACTCTGGGGACTATGCGGGGGGAGCAGGAGAGCTGCCAAGTACAAGGTGTTATCCTGGACACTCAAATGCCTTGCTCCAGCTCTGAAACACGCAGTAATGTAGATACAAGAGGATGAGGAATTCACAATTTGTTCCGGCTGGGATCCAGCAAAAAGCACTTAAGCAGGTGTATTACCAGCAGAGTCACCAACTCCACCATGTGTGGGAAGAGAACGTCCAGATTAACAACTGCAGGATCCACATCATGCCACGGGAGCAGGCGGATCTCTCTGAGAAAAGCCCTTTTCCTCTTTCCTTCAGTCAGTTTCCAAATTTCTTATTAACCTGGCCACAGTATTCCCTAGAGTGCAATGGAAACAGCACCAAGGAACGGCTGGAGAGAAGTGCTGTTCTCTGTCTCTTTGCTAATATTTATGCTGCAGTAATTGAAGCCAAGAACAGAGCTGCTCTGTGCTGTGTTTTGTACAGATAGAAAGCAAGGAAGTGTCTTGAAAAGAAAATTATCAGACTGAACAAAAGTTAGAGGGAGTAACAGAAAGATGGCAAGAAGAAATGTGTTGGCTCATGTCACACAGACCAGAAACAGAGCATGGAACAGCAGCTGTACTGTCCCAAGTTTGAGTCCAGCAGGCTTAAACCAAGAGAGTCTGTTCTATCCACTGCATCATCCATGCCCCAGCAGAATGAAGAGAAAGACCAAAATCTGAACTATTGGGCCTAGGTATTGTTTCTGTACTAAATACTTCATTCCATACTTCAGAGTATTTCTGATGTAACATCATAAGCCAGAGCTCTGAATTATGTAAAGCATTTTACTACTTAGTCCTGTCTCTTTCTAGATCTCTGTATATATATGTGTAACAATGTGTACCTATGTATATGTTTAGATATTAAATCTAAATAATATATATTGGCCAAAAAAAATAGTTTTCTCTATTTTTCCTTTGCCAGTATATGAATTTGCTGAGATTCTGAAAGGAGGTTAGGTCTCAAAGGACTGTCAGTAACAGAATGGTAAATAAATAAGTGTTTCATCAGCACCCCTTTTTAAAACCTTTGCTCACAGTGTCTCTTGCTGGTAAGGTCAACCTGACATAAACCAGTTCTCAGCAGGCATCTCCTGGTTTTCAAAGAAGAAACAGAACTTAAGCACTGCAGACGATAAAACACCTTGTGTCAAAAACAGTGCTTTGTGACTTTGGCCTTGCAGTAAAATCTCAAAGATCTGTTCTGAAGTGATGTAATTCACAAATTATTTTTGTTCATTACTGCTTTTAAACTTCATAGTGGCAAATAAAGAATACCTCTAGATTAACAGAAAATCATGGCAAGTTAGAAAAAATGCATGTGGGTAACAAAATGACACCAGGGATTATTTTTACATTTTCATTATCTTTCCTTGCTACAGGTAATTAGCTATATGGAAACAGTTGATGCAGTTCTAAATAACCTAAGGCATGATAAGCATAAAAGTAGTTATATCTCCCACTCTGATTAGCAAACCAAAACAAAACCCAGTAATCTCAATTGTTTCATGTTCCTTGGTGGCAAGAAACGGATGTGACTTTTCTTGCGCAGAGCAGAAGACTGATGACCCTGAACTTACCTTCATTCATGTTCAGGGGATGGAGGTTTCCCAGCTTTTACATCTCGTGTGGGTTGTCTCTAGTTTATGTAGCCTTCAGTTAGATACACAAGCACTTTCAGTCCTGAGCTAGCTCCATATTCCACATTTTAATAGTTATTTTCTAAGAAAGAGTGGCTCTGATTACACAACACCCTTGCAATGTGATCCTGCCAATGTTCGTTTTCAGTGGCTTGAACTATGGTGGCAAAACACTTTATGCACCTAGTGCTGCCTCATCTAGTAGACTTGCATGTGGCAGTGATGGCCACTGATGGCAGACAGTGCTCTTGGCCCAGTCCAGCCATAGAAGAAGGCCAGCTGAGATGTGTGCGTAGTTTCTTCTAACTACACTGATTAATTTCAGCAGCTCAGATGATATGTGATATTTGTGGATTAGAGGAAAAGATGGGCAACATTTATTTACATTTTAAAACTGCTTAACCTTAAATATGTGATGAGAAAACACACAAAGAATCATAGCTCACTGGGCAACTTCTTTTCAAACTGCTGCAGCCAGGGGAAGGCTTGCCTTTGTGAAAGATTCATTCTTCGGTACTTGGGGACTGTGCAAGAATAGGGCCCGGTCATACTCATTCTAGAAAACCCATGAAGAAGCAGTCAAGAAGCCAATTTGTTATGTTTCCCTTTTGCTCCTCATTCAGAAACCCTGTTGTGCATAGGTGACACTTTTTATGGAAGGATGTGGGGGAATTGTTGCACTGAAGGAAGGAGACAGTGCAGGAAATTGTGGTTGAGCCCAGCTCAAAGGACAAAGAGGACAAAGAGGATGTCTCTAATTCATAGCAGATAGAGAAGCCAACGAAGCCCCAAAGGTAGGCCCACATACTATCTAACTAACCTTTGACTTTGAGAAAGAAACCAACAAAATTCACAAACAAGGCCTAGGACTGAGGTCTTTGGAACATTTCTGGGAAAAAAACTCTGGGAGTAGAGGGTCCATATACTTCATATAGAGTAACTGTTAAAAATACAGAAGGTACCCCAAATATTTAAGCTGACTCTGCTACTTCAGAAGCGCTGAAGTTTTGAAGCAGGGTATTGATTATACTGTGGGACTCTTGGTGCATGAATTCTGTAATGCCCGTTTGGACTTCCACAAAGGAAAATCCTGTAAAGAGAAATATAAATGCACTCAGAGGAAAATACACATATAGTGCTTATTTCCTGGGCCAGACAGCCTAAGACCTACAAGCTCATCTGAGAATGAGAAAGATGGTAAAGAATTTCTAATCAGAGTGTATCTGGGCAGAGCAGCCATGAGGCCTAACTAGCTGCTAACTGCACAGCATTTTGTAGGTGACATCCAAGCCCAGGGCAGCAGCCCAGAGCCTTGGGGCAGTGACATGGCCCAGGTCCCAGTGGTTGGCTTCCATGCTGAAGGCCTGGGCCTCCCATCACTCTTCCAGCAATCAGCAGCACTTCAAATAGAAAGGCAGTAAGGGGAATTTGTTTCATTAGCCTGCTACCCAAACATTTACATGTTTCCTTCTCACTCCTTTAATCTTAAAAAAGGAGCTACTGATTCTAAAGGTCACTGGCATCTCTCCCTTCTCCTGTGCTGGTTGATCCAGCATTAGACAAGCTACCAACACCTTTCTTTTAACATCCAAAAGAGTCTCTGGTTTCTAAAAAGAAAGGAAAATGAAAGAGATGGTATTCTTCCCTAAAATCTCCTTGGAAGTTTGTTTTCTTTGGATGATTGTTTGCCTATACTTTAGCTGGCGGCCCGGCTGCGCAGACCTCCCCCTCGGCACCTGGGAAGCACATTGTCAACTCTGGAAGTGTTTATTCTCTGTAGATTAAACAGCATTTGCTGGATGGTGATCACACAAAGTTGTAAAAACAGATGGACAGTGATCTGTCCAGACTTCCAGAGCTCACCATGAGAAGGCTACTTACATAAAAACATTTTACGGAAGGATCAAAGGATTTTCTTCTACCCCCTCTCTACTCAGTTACATGAGGTCTGTTATATAAACATGGGGACACAAAACAACCAGCTTAAATAACGCCAAAACTCTGACTTTTGAAAGTAATATTCCAAGTTGGTCTTTCAGTATTAATGAATTGGCTGAATAAAATAATAGTCCTACTTGTGACCCTTTTCCCATTTCACCTGTATCTCAAAGTGTTTTTCTTTTTTTCCAGATACCCCCTCACTCCTTGTTTTCAACAGATACAGAAACACTCTTCATTTTCACTTGAGCTTCAGATCAAACTGACTTAAAAGTTCATATCAATGCACTCTCTTATGCATCAATATAACCAAACAATATGCTGTTTTGAAAGTCTACAGGTTTTCATCTAGGAATATGAAAATGAGCATTTTTCAAGGTAGGGAGCTCAACCCTGAGCAGTGATTCTGACGAAATCTTAAGGTCAAGCTAAATAAGGAGAGGAACTCTAGTGTAATTCCTAGTTTAATGCTGTTCCAAGAGGCTAACATGACGAAAGGAGATACAGGATGTCCCTGCCTTCAGCTGTGGGGTCCCAGTTCTTGCTTCCATACTCAGGACTTCGAAAAACTGGAGCAGTTACAGGGCAAAGCAAGAAGAATGATGAAAGGATCAAAGTGAATGCTTCACAGTGTGAGATGCAAGATGATCAATTTATTTAATTCATCAAAGAGATGGTTTAGAGGTGACTTGATCAGAGCCTATGAGTATCCATATGGGAAACAGAAATCTAATAGAGGACTCTCCATTCTAGGAAACATTACTGAGATCAAAAAGTTAGAAACTGAAGTTTGTTCACGTTATAAAATCATTTGCTCTCTCTCTGCCACTCATCCCAATTCTATATCCATCTAGTCCTTCTTTATATACTTCATACAGAAAACTAACCAGCAAATTCCAAGCAAAGAGCTAGAGTAAAATGGGAAAGACAATTTAAGAACATACAGGAATAGAAGTAAGATCAGTGATCTGAGCTGCATGCAGATAGTATTTTCCAAACACTGACTTTCCTTCCTATTTCATGTTTTTTCTGCTTTCTGTGTTTCTATTAACATTAGATTATTAACTCCTTTGTCAGTACTGTCTTTATGCATGTGTCCTCATGCAAGCATATTTCTATACTAAATGGGAACTAAAGATGAAAAGTATGTTTACCTTGCATATGAGGAAGCTGGAGTTAATCTCTAGCCTCAACAAAAGTAGTTTTCCAACTGAGGATGGAGGATTGACTCTTCAGTGCCTGCTGAAAGGATTATGAAAGGGACAGGAAGACAAGTATTTCTGTTCTTAATAAAGTATGGCCTCCCATGCTTCCAGGAATCTGGGGTACTGTTCTGGTGCATGCATCTTTGCACAGGCATTCAACCAGAGAAGAGTCTCAGAAATATTACTGTAGAAGAAATGTGATAGCGTTGTTGCCGAGAAAGTAAGTGGTATGAGAAACACTTCTTGCTTCTATGCCAAAGAGGAATTTTGTATAGGGTATTAAAAGGTCTGAGTAACACAGAACATCTGCACATGCACCTTTCTATATGAAGCTCATTAATTTCTGACAGTAATTGTTGTTTTTATGTGGTTTTATTTTTATATATACTGTGATAGCTAAGCACTTGATTTTGATGGTCAGTTTAAAATAAAACATAAGGAAGATCCCCAAATAGGTATTTACACTATCCAGATGCACGGATGAGAAAGGGAAAAACCTACTGTCAAGAACACTTTACTGCCTGGCGTGCAATGTGAGCAGTGTGATTGTTTGAAACTGCATGCCTTCTTGGTCATATCTTCAGTATCATTATGCTCAAGCCAGAAACATAAGGAAGCAAGCTCTGTGGCAGTCTTCATCACAAGAGAATGCTGAACGTTTTGGTATTCAAAGCCATTAGCTGCATGCTGCAGTATTTAATCGACAAGCACCAGCACTGTGCAAGCTCTTATGGAAAAGCATTTTGTCTTGCATTTCTTACAATACATTTTAAACACTTTGTAAGAGTAATAGTCCTGGGATACATACAAAGAAAAGTCTTTGCCATACCAGTGCATTCAATCCCAACACTGATAAGCCATGTTAAAAGGCAGAACAGAAGAACACCACACACTTGACTTACCAAAGAGCTCTTCACAAATAGCAGAATCAGACTCAGGGCCTTTCTAGGAAAGCTTTCTAATTTAGAGCTTTCTGTTACAAAAAGCTGGGAACAAATTCCAGAGGAACAAGCGAGGGTGGAGGGGCATGCAAGCCCATCCCTCTTCCTGCACAGGTCCTGCATGGCACTGGGCTGTGGGAAGCCCAGGCGTGGCCCTGTACCTTCTCCCAGCCCACTAGCAAGCAACCTGCCCGATGCAAGGAGGGCTGTGGTCTCCTCCTTCCCTGTCTTTGCCATCATACAGGGAAAGCTCAAACATTACCTCTGAATGATTAAATAATAGCTCTGCTCCCCAGACGCGGGACAGAAAGAGAGTCACCTCAGTTGCCAGCCTGTACTGTAAGCTGCCCCATGGTGAAATGAGCATGCCTTGACAGGGTATAAATTAGATGAATGTCCTTAAGGAGGACAAGATGGACCAATCTCTTTTTCCAGTGGTGGCATTTGTAAACAATCCCCCTCCGCTCCTCACTGTCCTCTCCTGGCAGCCCAGCGTGAATGCCCCACCCCGGGGCATCAGAGCACAGACATTCATTTTCTGATTGACACGGTGCAAGCTGCTAAAACGGCTCATTCTGCCCTTGGTGTGTGTGTGAGCATAACAAGATGTAAGGAAATCCAGCAGAACAAAACCATGTAACCTACGGAAGCTGGGGAGGAGTTCAGCCTGCCTTCCTCCTCTCTAATGAAGTAAACACATCAAGTTAATTCTTCTTTTCAACTCATCTGTCTCTGCCCTTCCTGTCTCCACTACTAAGTAATGCATTATGTATTATACATTAGACATTAATACAAGTATCAAATGGGGTCCTTGCCCCTGACAATCAGTGCTCCTCTTGCTCCCTGCTGCAAGAAACATGAGACGTTTGGGTAACTCTGCTCCTCTTGTAATTTATGGAAAAGAACTACAATGCTGACTACTAATTATAAGCAAGATTAATGATTTGCCAAGAGACTCTTTTGTACTTTCAACTACCTATACAAAAGCTGTTCTTTGTTTACAGAAAACAAACAGTGTTTTGAGAGAAAACATGAGAGTTACCAGCTTGGAAATTCTCCCCAGAAAATACAGGCTGATTTTTTAAAATTGCATAGGGTAAGCCCCACTTTGCACAGTGCCTGTGTAAAGTATGTGATATCATACCTCTAGCTTAGTAAAACCCTAATGCTGCAATGTTTTAGAGAGGGAAACCTGCATCACAAAATAGTGAGCATGATGCAGATATACCATGTCTCTTTATTGCTCATGTGCATTTTGCTCAAAATGCTGCTATTCCAGAACTTAATCAAGCAATCACTAAGTTGTTGGATCGAATAATTGTAAAATCAAGCTAAGATTATCCTCTGTCACGGAGAATATTTTTTGGAAATTTAGCAATTTTTGTATGAAAAGGGACTGAACAGAATGGTGTCCCTCTGTAGTACTGCAATAAGGAAAAACATATTATCTTTTCTCAAGTCCCTCGAAAGCACCAGTCTGCTTTCTAGGTGTCACTGTGTTCTGCTGTGAGGCATTCTGAACATTCTTTCTTTGTGTTGGAATTTTCATCTTTGTGTATCTTAATATATATAAAAAAAAATAATAATCCTTTACATACCACAGCTTGAAAATAAGCCAGAGCTCTAAAAAAATGCACATTGTTGCTGTGTTAGCTAAATGCATCTTTTTTGCTGCACAGGTTTTCACTTAATGCCAGGAAAGAACAAAAACAACAACAACAACAAAAAAAAACAACCACCACCTACAAGCAATACTGAGAAAAAGAAAGAAGCGTTATTCAAAACATTTAGTATGGTGCAGAAAGCTAGATTTATATTCAATAGAATTATAGATAATGTTCTTCAATAATGTTTACTTTTATCAAATACAGCTCTAGCATCTCATATACACATATATATGAAGATAATAGATATTTTCACTGTACACAGCATCTTGCAAAGAATTGGAAGCTTTCAAATCACACTAAAATCAGAAAGAATTACTGACAATTAATCATATCCTGGAATTATTCAGTGACTTGAAAGAATAAGCACAAGGACAAAAGAAATACACCCAGTCACTGGTGTAGAACTATGAGTGATTTGTTAATAAAACCAAACATCTTAACCGGGATCATGCTTCCTGTCTATATCTTTTTTTTTTGTGAAGTCCGTGAAGGGAAATGACATCAGAGAGCCAACGTAGGCATTCTCCTTTTGACTATTTAGCATTCCCACAACAAATTTATGCATAATTTCAGTTAGCTACCGATAGTTTCTCTTTAACAGCATAAGGATCTATGTGACAAACAACTGCATTTGCTTTCCAATGTACACAGTCATGCTGTCTCAAGACAAACGGATCAGAGCTTTGAGCCCCTAAATATCCCTTCTATTTACCTAGGAATAATTTTTCAAGAAACTGTGATTTGTGACACTTTACTTTATGTTGGGTACTAGGCAACTTAGGAAAAAGTGATTTTCTCGCTCTAATATGAATATTTTCCCATTAGTCCAGGTGATTAAACCAAGTAAAAAGTAATAACGTTTTCTCTCAAGCAGGGTTGGGAGGAACAACAGTCAGTCAAAACACATACTGAAGGCTGCAACCAGTTTTCAATTTCGTGTGATGACAATTTGCTATCCTAAACCACTGCTCAAGCTAACCCACTTCATTGGAAACCTCACATCCCATGCACTGACTGATCTCACTGTATGTGTCTCCACACTCCAAGGGCAGGCTCGGACCCTTTTGTTAGTGAGGTGTCTCTGTTTCTGTGGTAATTTTGTAGGAGTTTCCCAAGGAATTTGCTCTGTCCATGCTCCAAGTAAACTGCAACTCAGCTGCAGTTAGAAGAGAGCTGAGCTAGAGGTAGAGGAGCTGGCTGAGCAGCTCGCTCATTTTATACGTGTGGTTAAGCTCAACTTCTTCTGAACAAATACATAATTTATTAAAGCATTGCTTTGCAAAAGCTGAGAAAATAGTAAGAAAGGATCAACAGAGAGAAAGAGATTTAATATTCAAGAACAGCCTTATTTTGCCAAAATGCAAGACTTTCCCCTCCAACCCTCTTCCCATCAACAGTTAATTTAGAAGATCATGCAGAGGGAGTTATCAATGAAATGAGCTTTTACACGACATTAACTGCTACTTTTAAAGATGAAATAATTAGACTTAAAATCTGTCATTTCAGAAATGGCACAGCAAATATGGTTAAAAATGTTTTACTAAGATAAAGCAACTCACAATTATTTTTATGAGTCCCAGAGAGGAGTCTACAGAAACCAAAGGCAGTTTTCAACCGATTCTAGGGTAAGACTTTTGGAAATAAATGCTTTATATGAAATAAGCAACTCTAATAAATGAAGGCAAGCAGTCTATTTAAATAAATACTTTCTTTCATCATCAAATAAAATCCCCTGACTGAACATCAATCTTCCTTACAGAAATGTAAACGAGCAAACTAGTTCCTCCCTCAGTGACAGGTATAGGTTACCTGGCTGTGAACAGCAAAGAGGTTTACATTTCAGCTAGTTTTTAAACACTTGACTTAACACTCGGACACTAAAGAAAAATAAGGAAGTACTACTGTTATAGCACACAGATCTCACTTTGGTTTGTGAAGCAGAAGAGCATCCTCCTGGCCATCTTCATTTCTGTTCACTGCAAAAGAGAGTATTTATGGAAGAAAATCATAACGCACACCACATATATCTAAAAATCAAAGGTTCATCTGCATTCCTGTTTCACAGAATCATTCACAGTGGATCATTTACATCCGAACATCTTCAAAAAGATTAATGTTTCCTCTATAATTACTCTCTTTTCTATGCTACAATCCTAAGGCACTGCCACATGCTGGAAATGTGAATTTAAACAGGAAAGATAAACTCCTATGGATGTAAAGAAATAATGGAATAAATTTCACCTGTTGGAAAGCATGGAACATTTCTTTGCTGGATGAGAAAAGGCTAAAATTTCAAAGAGAAGTCACGTTAGTCTCTACATCTAGGTTATTACCAGCTTTCACTTGATGCGAAACAATTTATACACAAGGATCAGTATTTTTCTGTGGAAAAAAAAAACCTGAAAAGTTAAAAACATCACATAACCATCTCCTATCATTTCTTAACACTGGAAAACTTTCTGGGGATTACCTACACAAAGAAGAAAACTTCCCATGAGTGCTGTGAATTTACATAACTTTTTATCTGTCACCTGAGGATCTGACTGCTCTCTCTCAGTACCATTTGCACATTTGAAAGTTCATCTGCCTATAGAAAGCCAAAAATAAAAAGTACTTATTTCTTTAGTTCTTCTCTTAAATAAAATAAAATTAAATTAAATTAAAAATTAAAAATTCTATTCCTTAATCTCAGTCCTTTCTTAACATTCTTTTATTTTCACATATGTCTTTTATCAACTCTGCAGTAAACATGTTCAGGAAACCTGTAGATAAGAGGGTGACAGATCCAGGAGAATTAAAAAATGCATAGAACCAAAGGCAAAAAAAAAAAAAAAAAAAAAAAAAAAACAACCAAAAAACATGAAACAACATGAAAACTGCAGAGCAAGCAAATGCTCTCTCCTTTCACAGTTTCCCACAATCAACTCTAACATACTTCCCATAAGTAACAGTATCTCACAAACTGCATAGATAAGGCAAAAACCTTATCGTGTAATTAGACAAAATCTTGTAGTGCCACAACTTGTACTAATCATCTGATCTGACACCCAATAAAACATGTGGGGGATTTCCATTTACTTCAAAGGTTGCTGGACAAAACCCTGATTGTTTGGGCTCGCTAATGAGCCCGTCTTGTGCCTGTAAGTCAGGCAGACGATAGCTACAAGAAAATGCAATCCCTGCATCTCAGAGCTGTTCAGATACTGGAAAATTGAAAATCACAGAAAAGAATGAACTGGTCGAACCACAGTCCACAATACGCTTGCTTTTCATGTATTCAACTAATCAAAATTTGTGACACATGAATGGGAAAAGATTTAGAAGTAGAAGAAAAATGTGCTTATGTTTGTTATCTCGTGGATTGACAACTCATTCACAAGTTAAACAGGAAAACCCAGCCGTTAGCAGTGGCGTGAAGTCAGTGCAGAGTGAGGCATGCTTCAGGCATGGTATACTGCAGAACAGGAGAAACCCAGCCACGGCAGGGTACAGCTCTCAAAAAGCTGATGTAACTTGCTAAGAAAATTAGAGATGGTTCTACCTGGAATTATTTTCTGAAAAGCAGCTTTAACCCTCACACAGCCACTATGTGGTATCACTTGAGCTTCTTTAAAGCATTAGGTCTTGAAAAGATTAAGTTGAATTACAAATCTGTGATGGGCATTTTGATTTACTTTGTGCTAAAATACAGCCAGCACACAACATCGGCTTTTTACTGCTTTATGGAGTATACAATTACATGAAATACACATCAAATTCATCAAAATAGCTGGCCATTTAACTGTCTGTTTGGAGCAGTTGCATCGTCTGTCACGTTGTGTGATCTAAAGCATAGAGTCAAATCTGGCTGCTGTTTATAATTTAAGGCAGGTAGCTCTGAACAACAGGGCCTTTCCCCTTTCTCCCTCCCAAGAAACAGAAAGCTCTTAAAAGGTCAGGCACCAATGCAGTTTACTGAATAAAGCTCAAGTTTGAAGAATGTGCCTTCTAAAGTGATTTTACTACCTGGGATGTAATGAGTTTTACAGGCTCTCTTTGTTAAATTGCTCTGACAATTTCCATTTCCACTTACCTCAATCATATTAACAGAAGCTAAAGTTCACATGTAGTAAAATATTTCTGTGTACTGAGTTGGGTCTCTATAAAATAGATCACACACTTGACAAACATACAGGACATAATGCTTGGCATTCCATTTCATGTTTGGCTTGGCATGTCTCGTTTAGGGCAGGACAAGATGCCCTACCACCACATCTCATTATTCATGGAAATAAACCATGGCTGTACCAAGGAGTTGACAAATCTGATTAGGTATGTCAGAAGGACAAGACTTTCCCGATGAATTGCTGAGGGAAGGAAAAGCAAAATACTGGAGATGCTCCACTGAAAGGAAATGTGTTTAACATCATAAGACTTAAATATATGAAAGCTGGGTAAATATTTAAGAATTGAAACAGGAAATCCCTCACTGAAGTGAGAAAAGTGAACGAAAAAGAGAAGACAGTGGGGATAACTATATTTCTCACTAGAGAAGCACACAGACAACTCTGCTAACACCTTACTGTGTACTTGCCTCTGCCTTTCCAGACTGTGCAATCCTTGGGGTATAGGATATGGACATTCTTCCATGTTTGGCTAGTGCCTAATGCAACTTGGAAGGTTGTGCAATGTAAATAACAATGATCACAAATAACAGCTTCCTCTTTTCTAATGCTAAAATACTTCAGAAAGTTTTATACAGTTTGCAGAATATTGGAAATTTCAGTGCACGATTATATGATGCAAAAGAGGATTTGAAAATGATCCTGCAGTAATTCAAAGCAACAGTTTTTAACAAGCAGTGCAACAAGCTTTTGTATTTTGATTTATAAATTTTATTTCCCCATTTTTTTCTACATCATAATCTTTCTGGAGTGCTGAAACTCTGATTACCCTTCAAGATACATTAGCATTATACTGAGATTTATATCGATTTACTGTGACTTCAACTGGTGCAACAGAGAGCTGGGCTGAGATGTAATTTTGCTAAGAGCAGCCACACCGGGAGACACATGAAACATCTAGTTGTATCTGGAACATTCAACAGAAATCTGCAGGCTCAGTGAGTGAGGGGGTCTGACAGAGATCTTTAGGAGGCAGAATAATCGGCTACTGGTGCCCTATGGAGGCAAAAGGGTAAAAACCAAGCCAAATCAAAAAAACCTATGTGTTATCATAGACATTAATAATGCTGAAGCAGATTGGGATACAGTCAATACTTAATGTAAGGAAGAACTAGTACTTAAATAAATGCCATACACATCACTCATGGCTCCTCTTGAGGATCAGAACACAGTAACCACCTTGACAGAACAGCAACAAGCTCTGATGTAAAAGTTCTTTATTATAGATTCTTATCTAGTGGCACTGACTGAAGGTGGCAGGCAGTATGTGAAGGGAAGATGAGTACATAATGGGAATACAGTTCCCCAGATCCCAAGAGGAATAAAAACCTGTAGCAATTGAGGTAAATCAAAGCTGTATGAAAAGAGATGCTCAGCTCATTTAGATGCAAATACATCCTGACACCACTATGCAACACTTCTAAATAGTATTGCACATCCAGTATTACTTCTACTGTACTAATGAATGCCTGTCTTCTCTATAATAATGTTCTCTTTGGTGTACATGCTGGGAAAGAGTTAAGGCATATTTATATTCAATCAAAAAAACTTCATCAGCACAGTGAGATGAACAAAGATAATATCCATAAGAGGAGGCTGACCTTTTTATTTCTCTCTCTGTGCACATACACATGACCAGGAATGATACATAATGCCTGAAACCAACTTCTGGTCAATCTATCCAAGTTTTTTTTTTTTTTTTTTCCCCCTACAGTTAATATTTTATTTACTGTAAACGCTGGATTTTAATTTGTATCATACACAGAGCTCTGCACAGACTTGGTGCTCAAGTAATGAAGGAGAATGGAAAATGTTAAATCTGGTATCTTTTAAATAAATTAAGTACATTTTCAGAGAATCACGTTTTGATCTAAATCACCGTCCCTTATGAAACGTGCTTACTTCTTTACTAGTTAATGCACAGCACTCAGTCACCTGCAAGGAGGAGATGGCCTGCTCATCACAGAGACCTGACACCAAATCTGTGCATATTGCAGGATTCTGACCCAGGTTATTGCATGCCAGACACTTCAGAAACCATCTATCTCCGTGTTTTTTTCTTAAAATTTCTGCAGCAAGTCAAGGAAGGCTATCCTTCAGTGAAGGAAAACCAAATCACCAATTTATTACTTTCAAATAGATGACTTGTATGTCAGAACCTGCACACTTCTTCCCAGGAGCTTCCTGATCTGATTTGTCATTTACCATCTAAGAGTACAACCTTTGCACTTAAACTGAGTAGTACTCTTGGTACAATTGTTTCAGCTTGAGCAATGAAGGACTCAGCAACCAGAAATGGCCTAACAAGGTGCTGCTGGTCAATATTGGTTAACAAGGCCCAATTCTTAAACTCCGCAATCTGTAGGAAGCTATCGACTTCTAATTTGCAGCAAGTAGATTAATTGGGGGCAATTCCACTTTGTTAAGACTGGGGAACTCTAAGCCATCTTAGTAAAATACAACAAAATAATTTTACAAAAGCAGCATACCATGTTGGAAAGCAGGATGCCAAAATCTTGAGACAAGCATATTTCCTAACAGAACTTTGTATTCCAGTACTGCATGCTGAATAACTATGTTGATGTTTGGTCAAAAATATAGGTCTATATTCTAAAACTGCAAACTTCAGAATCACAAATTACTACTATGTAGCTCTGAGCAATATGATAGTAAACATGGTTAGAAGTGAGATCCCTTGGGAAACTTCTTAGGCACACAGGAATGGAGCAGAGCTGCAAGCTCTTTAAGGATGATTTTCTGAGTACACAAAAGCTCTCCATCCCCCATCATGAGAAATCAATCGGGAGAGGCAGAAAACCAGCATGGTTGAGCAAGGACTTGCTGGTCATATTGAGGGATAAAAAGAAAATGCTCTGGAAATAGAAGCAGGGACAGTGGCCTGGGAAGAATACAGGGATGCTGTCCAGACATGCAGAGATGGGATGAGGAAAGCCAAGGAACACATGGAACTAAACTTGGCAAGGGATATGAAAAAACAAACAAACAAACAAGAAAGGGTTCTACAGGTACACTGTTCAGAAGAGACAAACCAAGAAGAGTGTATCCCCTCTGATAAATGAGAAGGGAGAACTGGCTTCCACAGACACACAGAAGGCTGGAGTACTCAACAAGTTCTTTGCCTTGGTCTTCACTGCCAGTCAGGCATCTCACATCTCTCATGCCTCTGAAACTCCAGGGAGGGCTGTTGGGGAAGCAATATCCCTCCCACCCTAAGAGTGGAGCAAGTCAGAAACTGCCTCATGAGACTGAATGCATGCAAGTCTATGAGGCTGGCTGACATACATCTCAGGGTCCTAAAGGAACTGGCTGATGTGGTTACTAAGTCATTCTCCTTCATGTTTGAAAAGTCACAGCTCTCAGGCAAAGTCTCCAGTGACTGGAGAAAGTGAAAGATCACTCTCATTTTTAAGAAAGGGAGAAAGGAAGACCTGGGGTACTACAGGCCAGTGAGACTCAGATCTTTTCCTGGGAAGATCATAGAACAGATCCTTCTGGAAGAGATGTTAAGGCACATTCAATAAGAGGAGGTGATGCGAGGCAGCCAGTACGGCTTCACCAAGGGCAGATCATGCCTGACAAATCTGGTGGCCTTCTACAATGGAGTAACAGAATCAGTAAAACAACTTGTATTTTCTGATGTTTTCTGATTTTTTCTGCTGGACACGTTCAAGGCCTTTGACACGGTCCTGCACCACATTCTTATCTCTAAATTGGAGAAATATGGATTTGAAGGCTGGGCTATTCACTGGATAAAGAATTGGTTGGACAATGGCAGCCAGAGGACTGTGGTCAATAATTCTATGTCCAGGTGAAGGCCAGTCACAAGTGAGTGTTCCCAAGTGGTCAGTCTTGGGACCAGTACTCTTCAACATCTTTATCAATGACATAGACCGTGAGGTCAAGCTCAGCCTCAGCACGTTTGCTAATGACACCAAGCTAAGTGGTGCAGTTGATACAATAGAAGGAAGGGATGCCATCCAAAGGGACCTGGACAGACTTGAAAAGCGGGCTCATAGTAACCTAATGAGGATCAAATGGGGAAGTGCAGGGTGCTGCACTTGGGTTATGGCAATCTGAAGTATATGTACAGACTAGGAAATGAACTCCTTGAGAGCAGCCCTGTGGAGAAAGGCTTGGGGGTCCTGGTAGATGAAAAGCTGGACATGAGCCAGCAGTGTGCTCTTGCAGCCTGGAAGGCCAACTGTACCTCAGGCTGCACCAAAAGAGGGGTGGCCAGCAGGGAGAGGGAGGTGTTTGAACCCCTTCTACTCTGCCCTCATGAAGCCCCATCTGGAGTACTGTATTCAATCCTGGGGCCTCCAGCGCAAGAAATTTGTAGAGCTGTTGGGGCAGGTCCAGAGGAAAGACAGGAAGATGATTAGAGGGCTCGAGCACCTCTCCTATGAAGAAATGGTGAGGGAGCAGGGCTTGTTCAAACTGGAGAAGAGAAGGCTCCAGGGAGGCTTCTTTGAGGTCTTTCAGTACCAGAGAGAAGCTTATAAACAGGAGAGATACCAACTTTTTACATGGCCTGTTAGTGATAAGACACAGAAGAATGGCTTTAAACTAAAGGAGAGGAGATTTAGGTTAGATGTTAGGTGGAAATTCTTTACTCAGAGGGTGGTGAGGCACTGGATATAGATGCCCCAACCCTGGAGGCATTTGAGGTCAGGTTAGATGGGGCTCTGGGCAACCTGATCTAGTTGGTGGCAACCCTGCCCAAGGCAGGGGATTGTAACTAGATGATCTTTAAGGTCTCTTCCAACCTAAACTACTCTATGATTCTGATTCTATAAGTGGTAGTACAAACAAGGCTGAGGGTTATCTAAATCACCAAACTTCCATATTTGTGCTCCTGCTCACAAAAATCAAGTTCTTTAAACAGTCCTGTCTTAAAACAACTGAAATTGATTCCTTGAAAAAATATTTGTACATGTATCTGTCATCTGGATATTATATTTGGACAGCAAGATTTCATAGCTGTCTGCAAGAATTATTACACACAAACATATTTCAAGAGTGCATCTCTCAAGAGTGCCAATTTTAGTAGGGTAGATAACTCTCTTAGTAAATAAGTTTTGCATGTCTCAAGGTTTTTTCCTTCATAATATCTACATGAACCATAATTCTGAGCAAAAAAAAAAGTGAAAATATAAGTGATAAAATACTTCTGTGCTTCTTACAGAGATTGTATTTATAACTCAGGCCTACACTTCTCACCCTTCTATCTTCATGTTAAAACTTTTTAGCTGTGAAATATCTGCATAGATAATACAAGGTGTGTTTTTAAAATAATTTCAAAGGCAATAAAATAAAACCCACCAACTCCACTGAACCTAAGTCGTATTCCTTAAAGTATCAGATTTTATCATGCTTGAAGTAACTACTGTTTAGAACAAAAATATCAATAACTAATAACGTGCCAGAGACTCGTCTACTGGCAGTCTCTCATTTCCAATTTTCTTTATCAAGTGCTGCTTATAAAAAGCATTTGAAGTTTAGAAACACATATTTTTAACTGATAGCTCCTAAATCTCCTATTATACTTATGATGTTTTTGGAATTATTCACATATAGAAAATAAACACTATGGCACTGGGCAAGACTTCTCTGGCACAGCTCTAGAAACTGAACTATCATGTTTTTACTGTTAAACAATAGCCAGACAGTAGATATAATCTTTAAAAACAAGCCAAATAATGGAACTTTAGCCATGACCACTTGCATATGCTAGGAGGGTCACTTTAAAACTTGTGCTTATAAAATAGAACATCTGCATTTCACTCAAAAGCTTGTAAAGCATTCTAGGATTTAAGAGAACAAACAGAATATAACACTTCAACAAACAAAAAAAGCCATTTTTACACTTGCTAAAAATTAGAACTTCTGCTTTAAAAAGAGTGCTTTTCAGTAGACCATCAGGGAGTAAAAAACATCCATTAGGCAAGGTACTTCCCAACTGAAAGATGGTAGCATAACATGACAAAGACCCTCTATGAAGAACAGTGTACAGCTCTGTTCCACCACACTCAAGAAAGATGGAAAGTGGAAAAGGTACAGAAAAGGGCTATTGGTCAGTGGAATCAGGAAGAATTCATCTCTCCTAGAAACATCACTTTGCTTTACTCACCATGTGCAATGTTCAGATGCAAACCTGCTCGAATTCCAAATTAATGTAACCACAGTGAGACAGTAACAATTGTGTAGGAGTGCCCTAAAAAGAACATGGCATATTTACAACAGCAAAAGGCAGGATGCAAATGGGATATGCTTGTGCTTTGCAAACACTTCATTTGTATCAAAAGAAGTAGAAAAGTTAAAGGACTGTACTAGCAGGGGAACAATGGAGGACGATATAGAAGGAAAGACATTTGTGAAGGCAAAGATCGTTATGAAAACTATTAAATGAAAGACATGATAGTTATCAAAGAAATATCAGCAAATGGGCAATAAATAATATGTACAGGTATCACTCAATACTTGATGAAATCTACGGACTGTTAAGACCAGGTGACATGGGCGTGATGTTTTATGAGAGGCTGTCATCACAGAATAAAGCATTTCAGGTCTCAGCTACCACAAATTCTAAAAATCCCTGATCAAAGGAGTGAAAAACCTCTAGTAAAATCCATTATAAGGGATAAGATACTAGATGATGCTCCTGGGAGAAAAGTGGTACAGTTGTTACTGTGTCAGACAGCATCCTTTAGAGGAGCATGCATCACGCTGCCCAGATGCCTTGCGATCAAAGAGCCAGTACAACAGAGGTTTACATGAGTGCAGAGAGGTGCCCTGGAAACTAACCTAATTGCTGACTGATGTAAGACGCCTGGCCTCTTCAATGTACTCCTGCAAGCCAATCTGTACATTACTTATATACTCAAGAGAAGTGAATAGCACGCAATAATGCAATCATGTGAAATGAAACCATTTATTTGAACTTCAGGCAAAGCAAAGCAGAGTCTGCATCCAACACTCCTTTTCAACATAGAGAGCCTAAGTTCAAGAAGAATTAGAAAACCGATCACACAAAAGAGAGCCATTAAGTATTTCAGCCCATGAAATTTTTATTCTGACAAAGAAATATTTTCACTACTGCAGGCTCAGCAGCCACAGGAGAGAGGGCAATACAGTGAGATCCTCGTGACCTCATCATAGAAAGAACTTGACCTGGTTTGGAACTACTCTAATGCCTTTACTCAAATCATGACTTTACCATGTGAAATACGTGCAGAACAGTAAGAAGGAGGTCTGACATTAATTCGGGCATGCTGCTCTTAGAGGTGACTTTTCACTGGTGAACAGTTTTTAAACACAGGAAAAGTTATTTTGGAAGTTAAGACACTGTGAAGACCCCTCCTTCCGCATGCTGCTTTAGGCTGCATTGCTATAATTGAACTATATAGTATATAGTTCAATATAGTAATATAGTATATAGTATATATACTATATTATATATAGTGCTATATAAACAATAGTCCTGGTTTTCTACAATAGGTTATCATCGGAGTTAGTGACTATGAAACTATTTAGATAAATGGTGGGATCACAATATTTTATGCAAAATGGACAAATAAGTTACAGAGATATCTGGAAAACCTGGGGCTGTGTAGCACTCCTTCAAGCCATAGGCACAGTTAAAGCAGACAGTAAATCACTAAATCTCATCTCAGATTTTCCAATTTTGTTGTTGTTTTGGTTTTTGCCAGGTTTTGCTGACAGGTGGAAAAAATATTGCCTGAATGTGAGCAACATTTAATTTACCACCAATTTCCTTCCTATTTCTACAGCACATTCCTAAAAAGCACACAGCATTTCATTTCCACTGCTCAGAAGAATTACTATTAAATAGTAAGACACCACTGATACATACCATAAAAATACCACTGTAATACTTTTTGCTGCTCAAGAGAATTGCAATACATTAAAAAAAAATTCTCTGGAATATTTTGAAATCATCATTCATAACTATGTGCATATAGTTATACAAATATAGTTACTTTAATACATATCAACTATGCATGCGTATATTAAAAAAAACATATATCTATATACAGAGAGACAAAATTGTGATACCACACTGAAACAGCAATGCGTATTAACTGAGTGGGATAGCAAAGTGGCAAAGATGCCTTTGAATATGGGGAAGCCTTTCTTCAAGGCATCTCCTTTGCCTATCACCAGCATCATTTAAGAACTATAAATGATTTAGTGCGTACAAAAATTATGTCTGTGGCACAGATTTCAATGACAAGTCCTGGAATATACATCCACTTGTTCTGAGGAATTCAAACTTGAGCTTTCTAGCACCAGGCTTTATCTATCTCAGCTCCCATATTTTCTGACTTTAGAAATGAAACAACCCATACTCCATTTCTTCAGTATTTCTCTTTTTTTTTGGGGGGGTCTTGATAAAATTATCAAGCCTGAAGTTGACTGAAAAGTGTCAGTCATTGGACATACACCCTGCTACTTTCTCACACTCATAAGCACAGATTTATCCATTTTAACATGAGGAAAAATTTGCATCTTATCAATTACTATTTAAAAAATCCCAACATTCTAGTGCTGCATTTACCTGTGGGAGGTCCAGTGTTTCCAACTAAAAATGCATTTACAGAACAGCTGCTGTCATTAAATTTTTCACTGCTCTCCACAGTTTATGAGACTGCTATATTATGAAATAACCTGCAATGGGAGGAGTGGCTTTGGTAGATGTAAATCTCCCAGAGGTCCCCAGGACATACTCTTGTTTAGGTTACCTTGGGATCCAAACAAGGATTCCTCCTGCCTACTCAGCTAGATAAATGAGCAATTAGGGTACCTAGGATCTTCTACATATCTACCATTTTGGATCGTGGCTCTGCTTCTCAACATACAAAAGGTCATCTTCCTCCCTGAGCGCTAGAGAAAGCAGAAAAGCATTAATACACACTTCTTAAATACAGATTCATCTACACAATGTGATTCTGCTGCACTCCTTTCCTCCTGTTAGATATGAAGGCATCTGCTACAAGATCACTGGTAAGGTTGTGGAAAGTGCAAGGTAGAACAGATGGGAGTACCTACAAGAGTGCAAAGCTAATATCCCCACATCTCATGTCAAGATTGGCCAGAAATTGACCCACTGGTTCCATTAGTCTCAGGTGCTGTTCAGCAATATGAGAAACACCAAGTTGATCCAACATTCCAGGAAAATTGAGATCAAATAAACCTAGAATTAAAGGCAGTCATTTCTAATGCCTCACTTACACATAGATATGGAATGAGTTGTGTGTGCGTGCACTTTCTCTTGACATGACATTGAAAATGTCTTCATACTTAAGATGTACATGCTTTATTTGCGATTGAAAAAGATTTTTTTTAATTTTTTTTTTTTTTTTTAAGAAAAAGAACAATAACATTTCAGTCATTTCTAGGGTGCATTTTTCTAAAGCTAACAGTTCTTTAAGAAAATGACTTTCCTAAGTTTAATCAGATACAAAAAATACAAAATACCTTATAATTGCCAAACATATTCCAAGTTCTCTGTGCCCATTTCCCAGGCTGCAGCAATGTGCAGCATTAACAGAATGGCCAGCCTTTCAATATGGAATGACCCTCTAAGCTTCCTATCTATCAGCTGTGCTCTGACATTACAAAACACACTTTACTGTGCTTCATGTTCATTACTTAGCAACTGGACCTCTGCTCTAAGAACTGCATCCTTATTTACGCATGCACATGCTGGTGCATCTTTCATAAAAGTACAAAAAGAACAGGGATTAAGGGAAGCTATGATCATGTGTTATAAAATCCTAAGTGGCATGAAAAAGATTCACAGAGAACAAGAGCCTTCTGTCTCTTTCAATACAAGAATTAGCAGGCAATCAATGAAATCAGCATTGCAGGTTTAATTTAAGCAAAGGAGACACCTCTTTGAAGAAAGTACAGTTAAACTGAAGAATTTCTTATGGCTGCATGCTGTGCTGCCAACATTTTGAATCGAGAAAAAGTGGGAGAAATTCTTCATTTGGGGGTGGGGAAGACTGTTCAAGGTTATTAAATACAAGCTCAGGAAACCCTAAACCACAAATTGCTGGAGGCTCAAAGGACATTCTGGGTAAGTATCCTCAAATACTTGCCTGCTCCTTTTACTCCTCTGTTGGCAAGTGCTCTCGTGTGCTATCAGAAAGAGAATCTGATGTTAAACAGACTTGTTCTGACCCAATATGGCCAGTTTTACATTCTTCATCACATATATTTATGCTGACGACTCCAAAGTCAGACTAATGTGACTGCAAATAGAATTTGGGCCTTCATTTAGTCATTACCTCCTTTTCTGAGCATAAATACATAAAAGGAAAGTCCAAGGACTGAAAAAATGAAATTATCTGTCATCATGACTCAGTTTGTTGCATGTATCATGAGGAAAGCTTAATCTGATAATTTTATACAATGGAAAAATAGAGGGCTTTTTTTCCAGTGGTAAAAATTATCATTCGTTAGTGAAGAAAATTGCATATAAACCTAAATTTATTCAGATTACAGCCCAGCCGCTCAGACATGTCAGTTGAATAAGAGGCATTAATTAATAAGGAAAAAAACAAGCAGAGTATTCATTAATACTGTAACATTTAGATACTGAGAGGGGGGTGCATATGTGCACCTGGAATATCTGTGTGCATTAGTAGTAGATTTGTGTTTACTGGCAGAAAACACACCTGTGTATTTCCAGGCTGATGAACAGTCACACAGCACTCACGAAGAAATGCTACCGAAGTTTGCACACCTGCTTTCCAAATCAAACAAAAATAACCTACGAGTGGCTTAATTTTAACACAACTTGCATTACTTTATTGAATCCACATCTCAGCCCAGACTAAGCAGTACCCCAAAATGCATGCACGTATCCTCCCACTCATGATCATGTGAATCATCTCCTCCTTCTGAGGAAGCATGCTAGATACAATGATGTTTTGTTTCTCAACTTACAAAAGCATCGTCCTCATGCTGAGTTACAGAAGAACATAATTAAATGATATGTCACTAAAAGAAAGGCTACGTACATTTTCTACCACAGTAATATTTTCTAAAACCACAGTTTTTTGATCATTTTGGTGTGGACTGGCTTTTTCCTGGTGAGTAAAGATGTGCCTACTGAATTTAGAACATAGTTTCTCTCAGCCTGAGCTGCAGATTCCCAGGCTGCATAGTTGTGGTCAGATAACTCCTCCATGGGGCGTTTGGAGTTTCCTGAGTATGGAGGGAAAAATGAATTAATCTGACTTCAGTGTTTAACTCGTTTGCAAGACTCAGATTTCCTGTTCTGTAAACATAAAGGGTTTGCAAAGAGCGCGTAAGAGCTTCCAAGATGTATAGCTATGTGAGTGCTAAAGATAGGGAGCCCCATTCTTCTTTCTAGCTTTAACTGCCAAAGCTCTGTGGATTTCAGCAGTATTATTACCAATTCAAATGTGTTCCAAGTCAGAGAAAAGTCAAGAACAATGTGTGTTTATGAAAAAAAGCCAATTCTTGTTTGGCTGAAGTTCATAACCCGAAAAGAACCCAGTAATTCCAGTGTTCTCCAGCCTAAATGCTGGCTATGTCTTTCACTTACCAGCATCTGTTCTGTGGTGCAGGGCATTAGGAGCATGGAGATGGATATATTTACTGATTATTTACATTGCAATTTTCAAAGGCAGAGGAATGTTTTAATCTTAGATGAAGTTACAGTATGAAAAAAATCAAGTCAATCTAGAAACTAACACAGCACTTGAATAGGGAAGTAAAATGCCATGGCAAGGTCTATTTGAGGTGATAGGTAGAGAATAAACATAATTATATGTGCCGTAAAATTTTTCTAAGCTAACTTAAGTGGTTAAGAAAGGTGCTGAGCTAAGATTTTTGGGAACAAAGGAACATAGCACTGACCTAATTCCTTTCCATTAATCAACGTCAAAGTCCCATTCACTTCCAGGAGAGTAGAATTATGCTAAGTTAAGCACTTCTGAAAACCTCCGAAGAAATTTTTGTGTATAAATTTGGCAGGTGTGGTACAAGCATTGCCTATGAATATCCCCTTCACAGTGACTTACATCATTTCAGGAGAAATACACACGTGTGTGAAAGGACAGTTGGATTTTAATATCCTCAGGATTACTTGATATTCTTTTTTTCAAGAATGGCTCCAGCTAATGCACTCCATGTTTGCTTGTGAATATCTAGAAACTGGAACAGTATCATTAGCTACCAGATAGTTCTCAGATAGGAGAGTGACATTTTTTAGGCTAGACAAGATTATGAAATCTTCCCATTAGGATCGTGTATCTCCACTATCATCTCAATCCATCTCATTAGATGTTGCTTACAAAGCTGCTCACTGCTTTAGCCTTAATTGTTAGAAAGCTCAAAAGATCAAATCATCTGCTGCTTCAGATTTTCTAGAACTTAAAGTTAGCACTTTGCTATAGCACATCTGTGATTTCATTCCTGAATTCAGTGTTCCATCTCACAAAAATATCTGGGTTTGGAAAAGCACATTAAAAAAAAAAAAAAAAACTACGACAAACAAATAATTTAGCATCTCTACGATGCCTTTGTCTTCCTCAATCACTGTTCCTTAAAGAATGAAAGAATATTCTGTACTGATAAAAATAGCACCTAAGGGGCAACTCCAGAAAGGAAACCATTGCTCCCCTTTAGAAGAGTGAAAGGCAGCTCATGCAAAACAACACCACAGATAAACAGGTGAGAGGATGAGGATGGTACAGCTTTGATAAGTGTCACTATGTTAAGCTGCTGGGCATGTGGTTATTGCTTAACAAGAGCTCTGTTGGTGTGGCTGACTTGCTTAAAGAAAGCAAACAAAAGAGAGACACTGGCATCTCTAATTTACAAATCTGAACCTAACCACCTTTCACGTGTTCCCAGCTATAATTTTTCATTGTAATTTAACCCAGGCTTGTTATTGATTCAGTTCAGCGTTGGACACACACTGTGCACAAGTACAGGGTGAGACAGTAAACGCTTTAGCAAGACAGCAAGAAGCATTCACAGTGGAGCACTCCTCACAGGCACACAGATTCTTCTGTGGGATTTCCTTTTCCTTGGAGACAAACTGTCTATTTAACTCTAGAGCAGCCAGCTCTCTGCTCCTTTCACAAGCTCTTATACTTGGCTCTGTTCTGTGAGAAAAGTTTCCCTTTCACATTTCACCTCAATTGTGGTTGCTCCCTGTGTTTAAGCTTCTGCATGATGGAGAGATGAGAAAAATATCACACAAGAAGGAAAATTCTTTTCTATATTTCTCTCAATGAACAAAACCCCTCAGAGTCTATTGACACAACCCTTTGTCAGATGTAGGTTGTGTGGCGTACACTCTGTATAGCAATTATTGCATCAGAGTAGCCAATAAATGTTCTTGGATTTAGACAACTACTAACGCTGATTAAATACTTCCTCGGTGTTCACATACCTGACACAGGTAATGAGGATGTCTGAAGGCAGTATTACTTATTATAAAAAGCAAAACCCAGAGAAGACAATCATCAGACATATTTTTTAATCCCTATAAATGCACTTGGAATAATAACATGATTAAAAAAACTTTCTTGATAAATGTTTCTTTCAGCTGCTAGGTAGCTATTGTATAAGAAGCCATTACATGCTCTTTGCAAGAACCTATCTTTGCTGGAACTTCCACTTTGCATGGCCTTTACAACAGACTAGAACTGCAAATAAAAGATAGTAGTGAGATCCCAAAAGTGTATGTGTAGGTATAGACCAATCCTACAATAGCACTGTCCATCAGTTTCAGAATTAACAGAAGTTCAGATCCTCAGAGTTATTTAGAGAACTAGCTCCACTTGAGTCAGTAGGCGAATACAGACTCCTCAGTATCATTAAAAGCTTACCAACAAAGCAGATTTAGAAGTCTCACTACAAATATACTGTACAGGGCTCTTCAGGACAACTGCAAATGCCAAAAATAGATGTGCATACAGATTTCATTAATATGTTTTTCATGTGCTGTACTAACTTTTTTCTCTACTAGTACAAGCCAACTCACGTGCTACTGAGATTCTCCTACTTAATTTTCCATGTTCCATCTGTAACATTTTTCAAGAAAATGCCTGAAATGAGCATACAGAAAAAATGAAAATGATGCATAAATCATGCACACAAGCATCATCTTTTCAGTGTTGTGTTTGTGTGGTTCCTAAGACAAAGAGAAATAAATCAACTATTCCTATAAGATTACCTAGTTGCATATCAGTTGCGACATTTTCAGCATGAAAATTAAAAACCAAAAAAATCACCAGGACACTATTAGCCCAGACAAGTACACAAGCACACAATGAATCTGTAGTGTTTGAATTGATTCCAAAGATGACCAAAAACACGTATGAAGTAAAGTAGACCAGAAACTATCAGTCAGCAGCTCCATAGCATTATTTTTTTTCAATAAATCAAAGTGTTGTAAGGATTTTTGCTAATGATGGACAACTCAGATGAATGTAACTGGATGTAAGAGAGTGGCAGTAGTCAAAATCTGCACTGGGTACTTATGTGAGAGAAAACCAAAGAGGCAAGGAGAGAGCATATGTTTAAGAGAGCCTAGATCTCCTGATGGCAGGAGGCTGGGAATGTCCCAATCCCACCGAATGGGCAACAACCATAGGCTCCCGTTCACCTCTGCAAGCATAGCACTGCTGTTCCTCTTCTACTGAATCCTCTCCTGTCTGCTCTGCACTAGGCTGAACAGCATCCAAGAGAACAAAATGAGAGATTCAAACACGTTTAATGGTGTTTTTCCCTGCATAGGGTTACAGCAAGTATTAGCCTTGACGGGACAAGTTTTCCAACAGAGATGGGACTTGGAGCATCAATCCACCAGAGTTTAACCTTCTTCCAGAGGCAGCACTGTGAAACAAAATCAGCCAAAAGGGTGTCCAAATGCTATAAAAATGAGGGAGGTGGCTGTATTTAAGCATCAATAAAATGAGTATATTTTACTCAAGTATCCACAAGATACTTCTGTTAGCCAACATGGGTGGGAGTTCAGTTCTGCTTTTTGTTTTTTAAATAAGATTCCTGGATTTCTATGAGAAAAATTATATTGTGTTAAAACTGAGAAAGAACTTCTCTTTCCGAGCAAGATCTCTCTCCAGGAAAACATCACAGAATACACCGACATTTCAGTATACTTTTCCTCACTACTGGAGAAGGCCAGTGCAAAGAAAAGCTGGCCAATGCCTTGTTCACCTTCATTCAAAAGCATTCGTGTCTGAACTAAGATTTTTGACATTCACTGAACACAGATTATTGTCTTTTCCCTGGCCCCTGCGCCGGGGCAGTTCCTCTGTTTTGGAATGCAGAAGAGAAAATAAAGAACTTTGACCCTGTTTTGCAAAGGGATAGCATGCAAATGTTTTAGGTAATTTCTTCACACTTTGACTTTTTTCATGAGATTGCCACCACTTACTACTAATTTAAGCAGTTCTCAGAACAAAACTGCTCTGGATAAATTTCCAGAAATGCAAGCTAGATTCTTCTTCCACCTCTTTTTTTCAGAGCTCTTTGAGCACCCACTGTTAATTCAGACACTGGCAGGTAGTGTTGTCTTTCAGTCCTGTTATGCAACTTCGCTTCCAACATCTGCAAAAGCTAACATGTTTCTCCAGATAGATTTGCTTTCCCAGGCTCCTGACTTCTCAGCAATGTGAGGTACTTTGTGTAGAGCTGTCTCAGTTTCCGTTGAATCCCTGTTTTTCTAAATAGTTTCTGATTTTTTTAGAGATAGGAAAAGTCAGTTGTATATTTATCCTGAATTATCAAACACGCTATAAAGGACCTATCTCAGATTCCAGGCACCATGGCTAAATATTAAAAATACAGTCATCCTTATGCAAACAAGAAGTATGCACGCCAGCCTCCTCAAAATCACAAATGGCTCCAGTCATAGAACCCCCATAAAACAAACCTCAGTCGCTGGTCCAGGCCTTCCCACTTCGAAAGTATCAGACTCAGAGGTTAGCTCCCAAAACATTGGGCATTCCAAAACAGCATTTTAAGTCACATTTAGGTTTTGGTATTTCCACATATGCAAGTGCTGTAGTTGCTCACTGTTCTGAATCACAACAGGTATGTCCTAACGTTGCTGACACCTAAGAATACTGAATATAAGTTTATCTTTTAATCTTACACTTTACATCTCTAATTTTAAACCCACAACTTTACATATTTCTGTAGTTATAACTTTAGTCCCCCTCAGAAACAACTATTTGAGATTAACCAGAAGCATAAAACATACTTCCTGTCTTTGGTTTCTTTTTTGCAGCTTGACTAACTCATCAAATTGTCTATATTTTAGCAAGGAGATTCAGTATATCTGAGGAAAAAAGATAGCACAGTCCTTAGTAGTTGTTCACATTCTTCATCCTGCCAACTTTTATCCATTTGAAGAAAATACTTTTTATCACCACCTGTCAATAAAAACTAAAAGCTAATAAACCACCTCCTGACCTGGAAGTCTGGAGTGGGGAGAAGAATAAAACCCCCATGATTCAAGTGGAGACAGTTAGAGACCTTCTACTCCATCCGGACTGTCACAAGTCCATGGGGCCAAATGGGATCCACCTGAGGGTGCTGAGGGAGCTGGTGGAGGTGATTCCCAAGCCACTTTCCACCATCTATCAGTGTTCCTGGTCAATCAGAGAGGTTTCAGATGATGTGAGGCTTCCCAGTGGGACTTCCATCTACCAGAAGAGTTGTAAGAAGTATCTGGAGAACTGCAGGCCTGTCAGCCTGACCTCAGTGCCAGGGAAGGTTATGGAACAGATCATCTTGAGTGAGATCACATGGCATGTGCAGGACAACTGGGGGATAGGTCCAGCCAGTATGGGTTCATGAAAAGCAGGTCCTGCCTAACCAACCTCATCTCCTTCTATGACCAGGTGACCCACCTGGTGGATGAAGGAAAGGCTATTGATATTGTCTACCTGTACTTCAGCAAAGCCACCGACACTGTCTCCCACAGTATTCTCCTAGAGAAGCTGGCAGCCCATGGCTTGTACAGGTACAATCTTTGCTGGGTAAAGAACTGGCTGGAGGGCCAGGCCCAAAGAATGGCAGTGAAAAGAGTTAAATCCAGCTGGCAACCACTCAGTGCTCCGCAGGGATTGGTATTAGGGCCTGACCTGCTTAATATCTTTATTGATGATCTGAATGGGGGGAATGAGTACACTCTCGGTAAGGTTGTAGATGATACCAAGTTGGGAGGAAGTGTTGATCTGCCTGGGGATAGAAAGGCCCTGCAGAGGGATCTGGACAGGCTGGATAGCCGGGCTGAGGCCAATGGGATGAAGTTCAACGAGACCAAGTGCTGGTCCTGCACCTTGGTCACAACAACCCCTTGCATCACTACAGGCTCAAGGCTGTGCCGAGGAAAAGGACCTGGGGGTGTTGGTTGACGCTTGGCTGAACATGAGCCAGCAGTGTGCCCAGGTGGCCAAAAAGGCGAATGGCATCCTGGCTTGTATCAGAAATAGTGAAGCCACCAGGAGCAGGGAGGTGATTGTTCCCCTATACTCAGCTCTGGTGAGGCCTCATCACAAATACTGTGTTCAGTTTTGGGCTTCTTACTATAAAAAGACTTTGAGGCCCTGGAACATGTCCAGAGATAGGCAACAAAGCTGTGAAGGGTCTGGAGCACAAGTTTTATGAGGAACACCTGAGGGAACTTCTCCAAACTTGTTCAGTCTTCTCCAGACATCTTCAGTCTGGAGAAGAGGAGGCTCAGGGAAAACGGTATTGCTCTTTACTACTCCCTGAAAGGAGGTTGTGGTGAGTGGGGGTCAGCCTCTTCTCCTGGGTAACAGTGATACAACTACAGGGAATGGCCTCAAACTGCACCAGGGAAGGTTCAGGTTGGATATTAGGAAAAACTTCTCTGAAAGACTGATGAGGCATTGGAACGAGCTGCCCAGGGAGGTGGATGAGTCACCACCCTTGGAGCTGTTCAAGAAACACGTAGGTGCAGTACTAAGGAACACAGTTTAGTGGGCAGTATTGGTGGTAGGTAGACAGTTTGACCAGATGATCTTAGAGGTCTTTTCCAAACTTAATTATTCTATGATTCTATGATTCTGTAAAACAGCTTAGCTTGTATTCTGGGGCACTGTTAAATGGAAATATATGGATCATACCCAGTTATTTTACAGCACTGTGTGCGTAGTTCACTATAGAGTAAAAGAACCTCCTTTACTACAAAAGGTTTTGTTTTTTTTTGTTTCTGTTTTTTTTTAAGAAAACAATGTTTTTAGTATGGTATTGTTGAAAAGTAAACGTTTAAATCATCAGCACTCCTTTAAATTGAAATGTTCACATGTTGTGATTATTTATTAGTTGATTTGTCTCTGTTTTCATATTACCCATTTGTTTTTACTGTTCAAGGCTCCAGGCTGGTGTCATTTCTGCAGAGACAAACTCAGGCAATACTTAAGGGCTTTTAGTGATTCTAAGACAATGCACTTCGAAAGTACAAAGCTGAGACTATTTTCACCAGCCGACACAGTCTAGAGCCCAAAGACACATGATTACGCCTTCGGAAAGGCAGCAGCCAGAGCACATGATAATCATTTCCTGTAACCCCCGCAGCCCCTTTGCTTGTGGACAAGGGATGTTTCCAGAACCAGGGTATTTCATCTTGCTGGATGCTTGCTACAAGATGCAAAGCATGGCTCCTGCAGCCTCTCCGAACAACACATGCTAGTGACCTTCAGGTAATCTCTAGCAAATATTCTTTCAGAAAATCTTGTACAATTCTATTTATACTCTTAAAATAAAGGTACAGGAGAAGCCAAACCGAGACTTCTCTCCTTCCGAGACCTACCAGGTACATAAGAGAGGAATGCACATTCCAAGGCAAAGGAGCCCAATGGAAACAACTACATAATTCCTTCCCAGTGTGGCCAGCACAAAGGCATTGCCAGCACTCTGCCACTGCAGTGCTCTGGACCTTATAGCCCTACCCCAAGGGAGTTGGAAATTGGGAATCAGAGTAGAACCTCTCGCATAGGACATGGCCCTTGAGAACATAGATCACAGGGCAAACAAGGCACTGGAAACAAAGGACGAAACAATGAAATACGCAATCCAAAAGCCTATGAAAAACAGGAACAAAACAAACTTTTGGAAATCTCACAGCTCAGACATGAGACACAGCTCAGATAAACTAGTAATTACACAGTTGCTCTTACCTTTGCCATCTGCGCTTGCACGCCATTTGCTTTGAGAGATGCTACTGCTTTCTGTGCTGCTGCCGGGCTGTCAAAATCTACAAAACCGTAACCTAAAAAATAAACAATAAATACATATTATCGTTAGCCGTGAGCGTGCACATAGATCAAGATTTCACTGCTTAAGGAAGACCTTTCCTTCTCTCACATTGTGTCACAGTTTTCTGGTAGCACTTCCACCACCAGCTGCCATCACACCTTTGTTTCTCTTGGCTTTCCTCCTGCCATCTTTAGACCCAATTAGTCCTTTCCTGACCTAATAGGATCTAAAGAAGTGCAATGGCTTGAGGCTTCAAAGTGAAGCAAGGTGTGCAGAAGAGGGGACAAACGGCAGCCCTTTGCCTGTCCTGATAGGAAAGTGGGACAGTTTCCCTGTCAGAGCTCTGGTGCAGTGGGTTCCTGCCCTATTTCTTCCATAAGAGGAGGCACAGTCCTTGACAGCTGCCCAGGTGAAAAACCACTATCTCCATGCTGGGCAGCTGTCCCCACTTCATGATGCTGCTTGCATCCATTTTGCAATACAAGTCCACGTAGAAATGGTCTCTGCAGACCATGTGCCCTTATAGAAGGCTGTCATAGAAATCTCCAGCTTGCAGTGGTTTAGATCATGAAAAAACAGCCCTCCTTCCCTGTTCCTTTAACCAACAAGAATGAAGCTTTGTACAAGGGGGGTCCTAGGTCTCCGCAACCAGCTGGGGCCTGGTGTGTGGGGCAGGGAGCTCATAACAGACCTCCAGCAGGTGGGAGCACTCAGGGGAGACCTCCGAACCCATGGTGGGCCAGCAGCCACCAGGTAGCTGCAGAAGATAGTAGGATAGCCAAGTCACAGCCTGCTCATACTCCATACAAACCTGGAATGAAGGCCTGGCCCCCACCAAGAGCTGCTTCAGGGCGTTTGTTGAGCATTAGCTTAGAGAAGGTGCATCTGACAGATTGATAAGAAGTTGTCATCTGTGATTGGTAAGGAATGATCGTCTGCTTTTAAGTGGCTTTACAATGCCAGTATTTGCAGTAGTTCAGTTTATTAACCACTCCTATCTTCTTTTCTTCCCTCACTGTATCCTTCCCCATTTCTTTCCTTCAACAAGGAAGACTGGCATGCTCAAGCAGGAGGACTAGTGCTTGTTAAGCCCCTACTGGACATCAGCCCTGGAAGTATTTTTGTTAACCTAGAGACACAAAGATGGGCAAAGAGGACACAAAATGAACTTTTAACAACTTCTAAGCACTTAACGGCACTTAAGTCTTGCACATAAAGCTTTCAACAGATTTTGGAAGACTTAAAAATCTCACCAAGCAGCTGCATGGATTTCGCAATCCATCCTGGGAACCCTTTGAAAACCTGAGCCTACATCCCACTAAGCAACTGAGATACAGGTAGGCACATGCTGCTCAGCCAAGCCTTGGCTGGAGGCCACCTCTCCCCTGGAAGCCGCATGCTTGAAGCTGAACTGCCTGAAAGCTTTAATAATATTAGCACAAGCATATTTATAGTATCACAGCTCTTTTGCAGACATCTCCATTTACTACGTCAATACATATAATACAGGAGGCAACCACAGATATGCTTTCCTGCCATATCCATTTTTCTCTTGCCAGCCTTTCTTCCTCCTCATGTGAGGCCTCATTGCCTTCCTCTGTGCCACATCTGTGCATGAGAATCATCATAGAATCATAGAATGTGTGAGAATGTGTGCCCGCGATCACCTTGCCCCAGGTTATAAACATCTCTCTCTACTACTTTGGTATGTATGCATTACCAATGATGAGATAATTTTGCGTGTATGGATTTTTGTTGTTGTTGGCTTAAATCTTATTTGCAAAGGTTTAAGAAAATGAAAAAGAAATTAGGAAAAAAAAAAAGCACCAACATTGTTAAAGAAAATGCTGACAAAGCCTATGAAGATGCTGAAAAGCACTATTTTGATAACAAAGTCAAGATCTGAACCTTTCTCCTCAATCTGTTTTTCTGTTGTTCTTTTTGGAGTGTGTGTTGGTGGGTTTTGTTTTGTTTTGTTGTTTTTTTTGTTGGTAGGGCATGACTACAAATTGAGGGAAAGTCTGAACAACTGTGCATTGGGAAGGCATACCTAATAAACTCTGCCATAAAAAGCACACTGGTGTTTGGTCAATAGGGAGGAGGTTGCTTTATCTATTCAGTTTCTCCCATTTAATTTTCCCTTTTTTAATGCCACGGAGCGTACCACCTGGAAACCAGCCTGCTCTCCATGGCAGGTTGCTCTGCCTTGTTCTTCAAGCTGCAGAGCAGCAGAGAAGCTGATGCTGTTTTGAACCAAAAAGCCTCTGCTACAGGAGAACAAGAGCCCTCCCTGGCTTCCTGTAGTGTCTCTGCCCTATGGGAGGGCAGCAGATCAGAGGTAACTGCAATCTTGCTAAAGGAGAGATCCTGTCAAGAAGCCAGAGCTGCCAAATGGGAAACCTGAAACGCATTGGGAAGCCATGGGGTGGCTTGGATCAAACACAGCATAAATGATTTTTTTAGGGTAGCAAAGTGCTCTTCTCAGGACATAAAATTTCTTTTTATTTCTCACTGTGTTCATGCCAGAAAACTTGGAGGTGACAGTGCAAAAATAAGCTAACACTCCCCTTAAAAACAGATAACAACATCAGAATTTGACTTTTATCATCAGTGCACAGCACACTATTCATGTATGCAGTAATAGAAGGGAAGTGATTTTTTAATATAAATTTCTAGACAGCATAGTAAGTATTCTCATCTAAGTTATTGTTGCTTGTAAATATAAACTGGATTATCGTGTTCTGGTGTTGTACTGTAGGGATCAGGCACATCTAACAGTGGATTATTGAAGATTAACATCAATCCATAATGTTTAAAGAAGTGGATCTCTCCTAAATTCAATAGGCACTAGTGGCTAAGATATCCCTGTCATAGATCCAACGACAGTCTCAAGACAAAAATCTTGCCTCTTCAGTTGGCCATTATGCATTCTGGCATTAATACTACTTGCATCACTGCAAAGCTGCTCTTTCTCCTTCCCACAAGCTCATTTCCATTCCAAGCATCTTTCTGGCCCTCCCTGCTCCCGACACATTTCTCCACCACACACAGAACATCAGGACAAAATCACTCCATGGCTGCAAAGCACTCCAAAGCACATCAATCTGCTGCAAGGGAAGCCAAGTTCCCAGGCTGCTTCAGCATTCAAGTATCCTTACAAGAACTCTGCAATGCTATGGAACAGAAAAACAAGCATGTTGCCTTTCTGCACAGTTTACGTTCTTCCCTGTAGATGCTTATAGGCTATGTTGATGATCTACACTTGAGTTTTTCATTTGTTTAGATTCTCACTTCATTTTTATTTTGTTGTTATTGTTGTTTTGGGCACTGAGGAAGTAGCACAGGCTATACATATATATATGTGTGTGTGTGTGTGTGTGTATTTTTGTTCGTTTGTTTGATTTTAACGTGATTTTCAGGATAGATTGAGTTTAGTCAGCAGCTAAGGCTGGGTGCTGTGACATCTCCTCCTGCTCTCCCCATAGCACAGATAAGCACCCAAAATTTGAGAGTCCTGCACTTCAGGCCAGGCCAGGATGTGCCCTGGCTCCTGGCCAGGCTGTGGTGCCTGCCCTGGCAGGTGCAGAGCCAGCTCTGGCCACTGAGGCTGGGCTCCCTGCTCAGCCAGCCGTTCTTTGGCTCTCCTGGGAGGAGGCAGCGTGTGGGTTGGAAATGTCCTTTGGGACAGATTCAGACTGGGGGCTGCCAATTGGATGCTGCTGCTGTAAGAAAATGTCTGCATTGCTTCTCCTTTTCTGAAAAACAAATGCAGAACCCACCAGCCCCACCCTCTCCTATCTTCAAATTCCAGAGCTTGGCTTTGTGTTTTGTTTCTGGTTGGTTTTTTTTGTTTGTATGTTTTTTCCTTATTATTTTGATCACTGCTTCATGAACATTCTCATCTATGGACTATCTTTTTCTTTTCCAGTTTTTGTGCAGAACATCATGTAAAGCACATGCAGCTTCTATACCAGGACCTCCAGATTGCTCACAAGAATCTATCTTCACCACAGGAAACCAAAACCAAAACTATTTCCTCTTTCCTCATGAGGCACACTGCCCTTTTCCTTTAAGATCACAAGGCACAAATAGGGAGAGCTATATTATCCCTTGCTGCTGGGAGAGTCAGAAATTGAACTTATTACCAATGCAAGCCCCTTAGATGAAGAGCACTTACAGCGCAGGTGAGTTTGGGTACAATGATTCCAGGATCCCAAGTTCTTTTCTGGAGTGACATGTATGACTATTTTGTAAATGTGAACAGAAAAAAAACCAACAACCCACACACCAGAAAACAAGACAAGACTATCTAGATTAATTGTTCGACCTTTCCTACAAGAAATAAAACGCCTGTAATTTTGTTTTGGCTTGACGCCATTAGAGCTAAATAATTAAATTTCAGGAATAAAAGCAGTGATTTTGTACCTGTGGGGGAAAGAAAACAGCTAACCGTCAGCAAGCGCAAGTTTATAGCTCGCTGCAGTAAGTGCTACCCGAATACCGCAGCAGGCGCTAAATGTCTCCGTCTCCTACAACCCCAGCGGCTGGGGGCCTCCTGCTCTCCATTCCACAGCTCCATAATTAAGCTTGGCAGCAGGTTCAAATGAATTAAAACTGAATGTCACTATTTCCTCAACAAATCCCTCATCCTTGTTTTTTTCTTACTTGTCAGGAGAAGACCAGCAGAACAGCAATTAGTGGTAAGCAGTGCAGTGAAAAAGAACCAAGTATACACTAATTAGGTCACTCGCCAAACACATTCATTTCATTGGCAGATTTAATCAATGTTTTCCTGAAATGTCTTAAATCTCCTATGCTAATTTAAAGTTTTGTTATTGTTGTTACTTTAAACACAGATGGGATGCCTGGAGATTTTCAATTGCTTTCCGCAAATCCATTTCAAAATAACAACCCCTCATATACTATATCATCAAAATTTAGGCACAGGTTTTAGGAAATGGCCTCTAATTTTATGCCAACATTTTTGTGCCTGCAAATACCTGTGGGTGCAGTTTTGTGGATTTAAGTAATTGCAGGTGTGTATAGCTCTAAGACATCAAACTCTGAATTGCCCTGACTGATCGGGTACTTAAGGGTAACACCAAATAATTTAAGGGGCTACCTGCCACTTGCTGTCTCCACAATTAGGGCAAAGCTCTACAGTGGTAGCACAGATGACGGTGTGCTCCCAGTGGGCATGAGTCCTTCACACGAGGGAACCCCAGTATGCAGCAGCATGAATGAAAATAAAGGAAAAAGGAAAAAATAAAACAACAATGAAGGCCAGGAGAAGTGTGCTTTCCCAGCAGCAAGGTGTGGAACCTTGGCATGCAGCTGAGCTGGAGATCTGACGCCTCTGGCAAGGCATGGGAAAGAAGAAGCTGTGATGAATGACAAAGGATAAGCTGGGATTGGAAAACTCTGCTTTGCCCTGCCACGAGGCCAAATGTCACATCTGACTCCTGGCCAGGTACTGCTTTTAATCGCTGTGATTCAAGTCAGGTAGAACTCTGCATTTTACAACAACTTGCTCACACAGAAATAAGTGGAAAGGATGATGATGCACCCAGTCAGGAGATGGAGGAGATGGTTTATACACACTGGAATGGAGCGTGTATGTTCATTCAGCTAATCTTGTATTTTTTTTGTTGTTTGTTTCTTAGAGAAGTACGTAAATATACTGATGGGGAGCTCATGCATACTGTGGAGTTCCTCTGGGTCCACTGAAGTCACCAAGCTCCCTTCATCAGAAGTTATAAGGTGTTGTTTCCATTAGCTAGGATCTTTGCAGAAGTAGAATGCATTCAGTCTGAATGGCAGGAAACATAAAATGTGTGTAAATTTTGCATAAAAATGGAAATGTCTCACAATCATGTAAAGATGAACTAAAACTTGGTTATGTGCAATTACAACAGTTCCATTATACTGTAAACTGATTTTCTATGGCTGGAATACCATGCCTTCTGGGGTTCTGCTTCCAATCAGTATCTTTCTAAAATAGCAAAGTTCCTACATCTTGTTTTTGGACATCTAGAATTCCATATATCAGACCTCAAATCCAGAACAGATAAGACCAAGGATATAATTTACATCAGGTCTTCAAGAAGCATCAACTGTTTAGAAAAAAAGAACACAGTGATTTTAAGACAATGCTTCATTTTTTTTTTCTTTTTTTATCAGTGCTGTTTGTTAACGTTGCTCAAAGTTTGGCAACTGAATATCACTCCCAAAAGGGGCTCTGAAAAGGAGAGAAATATCTGTCTTGGAAAGAGACAGCATTCAAAACTACCTGTTGAACTGGGAAATCATGAAATGAAATACATTTATCCTGAATACGTTTTTATTCTTTAAGAGGTCACATCCAGACCTATCTGTTCAAATATATTTGAAGGCACCAGCACAAAGTTTCTACACAAATACTAATATATTTACACATATATAACTCAGCAAATATATAATAATCAGTGAAGTGGCTGTCCTTCATGCTTAGATGGAACCGCTCAGATTTCATTTAAATGTAAGTCAGTTTTAGCTATAAAGCTCACTTTTGCCCAGCACGTAGAGTTCTCTTAAAAAGTAGTGTTCATTTTGACAATCAGGTAGTCCACAAAAAAATGATTACCCAGTAATTTACTATGCAATTTTCAGCCTTTGTTTTATGCTCCAGATAAAGAATCAAATTAAAGTCTTCTAAGGCTTGGAAAATTAGACTTATGGAGCAAAGAGGTTGAATTGCCCTTGAACGCAAGATTACTGAAAACAGATTTTTCTTTCATTGTTCAGATTGTGCTGAAATATTTCTCCAGCTCCAAATGCTCAGAGTAATGGTAGAATTGTCTAACTGATTACTGTATTTAAAGCCCCACTTTGTAACAATGTTCTTGGTGACTAGAAAGTGGTGAATCTTCACATTTTAATTAAAACAGCTAACATATAGTTAGAAAAATAATTGGAAACTGAGAGTCTTAAATGCAAGAAAGAAAAGACAGTCCCTTCACTTCAGATCACTTCCCAGAGACACACCTACATTGTTAAGTATGTGTACACAGCTTTATCTTTTGTTTGCTTTAGTTTGATATGGAAACATAGCACAAAACTGTCACTTAGATTATATTCCTGCAGTGATTTCTTTTACCTCTTGCTTTATTTGAATCCCTTTTATCACAGCAGAACTTGAGAAAAGCAGCCCTGTTGGTAACTAACAAACCATTTTTAGACATCTGTTTACAAACACATTCTTAATTTGAATATTCAGTTACTTTGATTTAAACAGAGTTTATATAAATACAGGTTATTATTAGTTGCAAAACTAATTAATAATATTTACAGGCAAAAACACTAAGTATGGAGCTTGTGATTATCCTTTCTTCTACTTGAAACTGTTAATAAATTCAAACCTTTTGCAATCTCTAGTAAGTAAATGTACTGTTGTACTAGGAATGCTATAAAATTTTAGGCTGTGGGAAAGAAGTACTTATTAAATAAGCAAATATACATCTATTTATATTCTCTTGGAAAGTAATTCTTCAAAATCACTCTCTCAAGAATAACAGAAGCGGACCTTACAAAAACTCTTCATGAAATATGGTTGCAATAACAACAGCAAGGGGGAGAGGAGGAGCAGAGCAAATTTCACAGGTGCACCGATCAAGAAAGTGATAGTGCACTCAAAGACCTTTGCTCACCATTTATGCTGCATTACTGTCAATTCAGAACCATGAAGACTGGGAAAGTGGAGAAAACTGTGGAAAGTGCACAAATACAACACCCAAAAATCCAGTAGAACTCTTTGATTACTCCTAAAAAATATGTCAAGTGTTTGAGGCCTTAAGAGTGATCCTGAATGTGAGTGAGTACCCGCAGGTAACCAAATTACAGAGTATGATCAATGTAAACACTGAGGTTTAAGACTTCACAAGCATCTGCCACAGAACAAAAATTATGGCACAAATAAACCAAGACAAAAGTTAAGAAATGTTTCCTTATATTCTGCTAACAGTACAAACTTATATGAGTTGTATAAAGCAAATGATAGAAGTCTCATTGCTCGAGTTACCAAATGCAGGCTGAATGAAGAAGAGAACGTATTTTAAATCTTGCAGTGGCAGAAGGACAAGAGATAAATGAGTTTTTCCATCACTGCCTTTGGAAGTGACTCTCTGCAAGTCCCATCAATTCATTGTAAAAATCCAAAACCAAGATAAACACTTTTTAAATAGGGTAACAGCTCACATTTAAAATTTCTGTATACACAAATGTGTGATTTCATATTACATATATTTAGTATTATAACATTTCTTATTAATGTATAAGTTCTGTAATCATTATTTTTACTACATTTGTTTAGCATAAGGCATTCCTTGTTGCTCAGGGGCTGAGCTAAATTTCACATGTGAAGTAGCGTCTGAAGAAAGCAAAATGTTCTCCCAAAAAACAAGTTCTCCAAGAGCAGTGCTAAGTTCCATATTTACTTAAAAGGGAGGGAAAGATACAACAGATTCTTCCCTTAACTGAAGAAATACTGTGACTCACAAGTGTTAGTGTTTTGCAATAACCACAAGAAGACAGCCAGAACTTGCACTTCAGATGAAGTTTTCACTTTCAGATCCAGATCTATGATATCAATTAATAGCTTCACCAAAAACTAGACATGAGCCTCACAGCCAAAAGTTAAATATGGTTGACTTTTTAAACAATTATTTTTCATATTTTCATATTCACTTTCCTCTTTGATTTTACAGCTGTGTCCAGATGCTGAAGTTCCAAAATACCACAAGAAAGACTATTTTCTTGGTATTTCTAGCCAGCAAGAAACACTGACACTCTCATGAGAAAGTCTGTTCTTATGAGGTTTCATGCTCAGTTATGTAGACTCCAGAGCTTAACTTAGCTCGGATAATGTTTGAGTAAGATATGAAACCAAATCTCTTGAGATTAGTCCATCACTTATTTTAGAGCTGAGTAACTTGAGTGAAAAACCTGGTCTAGAGAAACAGCTTAGAAACAAATCATTCAGCCATAACCTCTGAAAGCTTCCATCCCGTGCAGACAAACAGTTCTCTCTTCTGACTGGACCAGAGGTTACCTGAAGCTAAGCAAGTTATTCCCCAGCTGGTCAGCAAAGGGGCATGTACCCTAAGAAGCTGTAAGACTAACTGCAGTGGACTAGTTAGAAATGACGTTAGCAGTCACACTAAGCACCTTGCAGGCATGGCACATCACTCCAACAGTATTTATGGGACAGAAAAGGAAAAACAGAATGTCAATGGGTATTCTACTTTCAGTATATTATGTGTTTATGGGAGAGAGCAATGAAATATTACAGGAAAAAAATGAAGTCCTTGAGTAGTCAGCTTTTCCAACAGTAGGCTTAAATAGTGATAGTATTCTAGAAGGCAAAGAAGGATGTTCTGAATCATGCGACATTCTTTGTCAGAAATGAAATATTCCATTCTCTTCCTCTTGATGCAGGATTGCTTGGCAATCATAACATTAAGTAACTGCAAATACAAGTGGGAAGAAACAATCTGACACGAGAAGATGCACTTGGTGATCACACTGTGATTACTGTACTTTATTAAAAATAATTTTCATTTCAGTATGTTTTGACAAGAAAATAGAAAGCATCTTGTGCAGACTTCAGGAAATATTAAAATAACCCAAGGTGATGAACATGTTATTATCCAGCCTGTTCCAGAGAGATGATGCTCAAGTACTGAAATGGTTTTCATTTCAAATACATAATCATTTTCAAGACACCACACTTGAAAAATTGGATTGTATATTTGTCATACAGTAAGCAGTGATAAAGAGCACAGCAATTTATGTTCCTTATGCAAACCACTTGTAATTCAGAAAACAACTATAGTTTCTAAGAGGCAGCAAAGAGATAGCACTTTCTGAAGAAGTGAAATGTTTTTTTCATGCCAGTTGGCCAATTCTGGCATGTCAATAAACGTTTTGGATAACATGCAAAGAGCTCCTTTTCCAACTCATCAACACTCAACATGCCTTGGAGATCTAGGCAGAGATGAGCAATATGTTGTGAATATTTCATTACATGGATACTAAGAAAAGAATCATAACACTACCATTCTGTCATTGTTAAAATACCAATGACTTTTTGAGCATGAGGGCAGTGTGCTTTCAAGGAATGATTTCTAGGGACAGTGCTTCTCTCATTTTTCTTTCCTCACTTCTCCTTCAAGGGAAGATCAGATCATGTAGGGATTGACATTTTACGGAAATTGCATGGCAGAGAACTGCAATGCCCAGGAGTGTCCAACCTGGATTAAGTTCTGCAGTGTAAATTCTTCCTTTATCTGTTCCCTTCCCAAAGACCCACTGAGCCCTGTGGCTCTATAACATTTTAATATTTTGGCAATGAGAGTCAGAGGGAAGTAGAGTGTCATCCCTCCTTTAACCCTCGCCATTACTTCTGTATGAGCAAGGGCAGGGTTTGCTAGATGGGCAGCACAGAGCATGATAAGCCACAACATGCAGGTCAGAGGAAAATGACTATAATAGAGACAGTGCAGGTTCAGTGTCCATAGATTTTGGTCTTAGATGGTATTTCAAGCAATCAGTATTTAAGTATCCCTAGAGTATGACAAATATATTGTCCATCACTATTTATAGGGTGTTCTTTTTTTTTTTTTTTGCAATAGATCCTTTTTTGGTTAAATATTAGTTTCTCCCTCTAAGCCTCTCATCATATGTCTACCACATTTATCTGTAGCCTGAAGTTCAAAAAATGCTATTATTACCATACCCTAGAAATAGCTATTATTTTTCCAGGCTGAGAAAGAAAGAAAAGAAAAAGAAAAAAACTGAGAAGAAATCATATCAGAAAATCTCTGTCCAAGATCTCCAATCCATTTTTCAGATTCAAGATAATTTTACAATCTGTGGAATTGGTGGAAGATGCAGATAAACTGAAATGTTGCCTTTTAATCTAATCTGAATCTCTGAACCTGTCAAAGTTTTCCTATAATTACAGGCCACATACCTCAAGTATATGAAAAAGAATGAAGTGAATAATATAATGTTTTAACCTTAAGTAAAAGCCTTTCCTTTTTTCTGCGATTTAAGGTAGCTATTTAGTGTTATTTTGATTGTCAGCTTGCATTTAGAATCATCTTCTGGTACAATACCCAGCAGTCACACATTGCAGAGGTATGATGAAGGACAAAAACTAGAGACGACATTGAAACTGCCTGCATGATGGCTATGAGGCATTTAGGGGTTAGACCAGGCAAAGGACAACTGCCTCTGCACAAGTACCAACATGTAGGAAGCTTTCTCACGCTGAAACTCATGTCCACAACAAGCCTTCACAAGCTCTTAGACAGAGACTAGAAGAGGCATCTTTGGTCTTTCTGTAGGATGGATGACTATTGCCCAACAGAAGGTGACCACATGGGGTTACACCAGCGACTCTCAGAATTTCACTAATATAATTGTTTATATACTGGAAAGCTCTCAAGTGATGTATCCTTATATCACCCTTGCTGCCTTCATAGCTGTGCCCATTTTTTGGCTTTGGCAATTAGAGGATCATCTTTGTTCAGTTTTGGGCTCCTCACTGCGAGAAAGACATTGAGACCCTGGAGCATGTCCAGAGCTGTGAGGGGTCTGGAGAATAAGTCTGATGGGGAGCAGCTGATGGAGCTGGGATTATTCAGTGTGGAGAAGAGGAGGCTCAGGGGAGGTATTCTGGGAGGTCCAGGTTGAATATTAGGAAAAATGTCTTCTTCGAAAGAGTGGTGAGACACTGGCACAGGCTGCCCATGGAAGTGATGGAGTCACCATCCCTTCAGGTATTCAAGAAAAGCGTCAATGTGGCACTGAGGGACATGGTCAGTGAGCATAGTAGAGATGGGCTGATGGCTGGACTAGATGATCTTAGAGGTCTTTTCCAACTTTGATGATTCTATGATCTAATATGTCTGTTATTCTTTTTCTTTATTCTATAAATAAAATTGCAAATTCCAGTGCACGGTTTTTCCTATTACTTCCTAAGTGGATATTTTTTTCTATTGGATTTTTTCCCTGTTTCTCAGACTCCAGGATCACCTAATTACCTTTCTGTATAATTGCCTAACGCTTCTCAACTTTGTGTAATGAGCAAATATCAAGGGAATTTTAGTAGCAATATCATTACAGATGAGATGGGAAAACCAGCACCTGCCTTAGAAAGACAGAGGTATCCAGCTGTTGCCAATGAGGCTGATTGACATGTCTAAGCTGGCATCTGATACACAATGTTATCAGCAAGGAGCTACATCACTCATGACTTTCCTCAGTAGCTCTTCCTAAATGTTCAGGCATCTTTTGAACATACAAGTATTTTGTTTCTGGTCTCTAGAGAACCTTAAGGGTTTAACTAAAGAGTAAAATCATTGGTGTATATTGCAAGTGAAACAAAATATAGTGGAGAACAACTTCCAACCCACAAAGTAAGTTTAGAGAAAGATATATACATAGGTTGCTCTGAAAGTAATGCCTTCTATTTAATGGAAGCTACAACAGATACAAAGAGCACAATAGAACTGTTTGATAGAGCACTGTTCCTTGACATAGACACCACCATTAGCTATGCATTTTTGCCAGTGATAAACAAGAGCCTGCATGCTGTGGTTGTAAAAATCTGCACCAGAGGAGGTGACCCATGGTTGCTGTCACCACTGCTGAAACGCACCACCCACTGCCTCACTGTGCTCACATCCACTGTTTGGTCTCTATAAATGTTCAGTCTCCAGCAAATGGCGATGAATGTCAGTGGGTGCCATTTTTTCCGCATGGAGGAATTCCATTCCTCCTCTTTGCTTCATACACACTTCCAAGTCAGATTCCATATTGATATATTGCTCCTTTGCTGCTATCTGTCACATGGCAACAAAATGTAATGAATATTGGCGGGAAAGTTCAACCTCTACCGCTGTACCACCAATATCTGCCTCTGACATCATGGGCCAACATCATAAAATAGGTGCCATTGCTTTTGGAGCAGCCCTCATATATTTCAGTGCTTAACAGCAGAAGATAAATATATGTGGTGTTATTTATTAAAGTCTTAATCTTTTTAAAAATTGAAAGTGAGGGTGATTCAGATACTACAACATTCTCTTATTTATGAGATGCATTTAATTTAATAAAATTCCAAGAATTGTAATAACAGTATAAAGTACATGGCTTGGTAGGACCTAAGTTTATTTGCTGATAATAGCTCTGTATCATCTTGGTACATCAAATAAACAAGACTTAAAGAGAAAGCAGGGGTGTGTTTTGCCAGGACACATAAACCAAGAAAACATATCCTGTCTAAGAAGCCAAAATGCTTATAAAAAGATATTTTACATCCTCATATACCATATCGAAGAAGAACCAGCAATGTAAAATTATTTTTCAGTCTCTAAGGAAGCAGAAGTGACTCTCAAACCCCTCTGCATGTAGGTTCTTGGTCAGTCCCTGGGCTGATGTCCCACCCACATTCAGTCTAACAGGCGAGGTGGCTGATAGGCAAGGGGCTGCAGACACCAAATGGATGTTAGTTTTGTCAATGTGGAGATGTGTAAATGTTTTGAGAGTGAATGTCTGATTCCTGTCAACAGCAAGAATTAGCCAGATGAACACTCGGCATGCATGCATGTGCTTTCTTAGCGTATAAATATTGTACTACAAAGACTGCACACTGCTTGTTTTATCACTGGCCTGTTGCTCTCAGCCCTTACAGCTTTACTACTTAGGTAATCATTCCCCAGAGGTACTTGTTCCCTCAGACTGGGCTCGGAGCCCTTGAAGGAAATGGGGAGTGCCTCTCTAGTTCTTTGTTGAGGGGCACAACAGCCTCAATCTTCCCAGCTCTCTTCCCTGTGTTGGAAGACAATATGAGGCTCCGAGGCTCTAATAACAGAAATTTTTGGAAAGAGAAAGCCTATCTGAAAGTATCTGAAGTTCTTAGCATCTCTCCTAAAATTAATAGGAACAGTCATAGAAGAAATCTTCATCTTAACCTGAGAGATGTATTATTTTCTGATGTATTTATAAATACGTGGCACAGTGACATCACACTACTCTGCTCTCCTATATATTGGTGGGATTTTTTTTTGTGTATGTCCATTCCCCATCCTTCTTTTTTTTTTTTTTTTTTTTTTTTAACTTCTGACAATTGCTGGGACAACCATTACACACACAAAAAAATTAGCCTTTTTTTTTTTTGCCTTTATCTAGAGACAAGCAGATGTAACAGATGAAAGGTATCACGCAAAACATGATGGTGTGACCCAATGGGAAACAGCCGAGAGTACGGGGCAGCCTTTCCCTCCCTTAGGCTACACACTACAACTTCATCTAACTTTGCCAACTTTACCATACTATTTTGTCTCTGAGGAGATTTGCATTTATTGCATCAAAGCATTTTTGTCCTAGATAATGATGACCAATTAAAAAAATCCCCACCAAATAACATATTTCCAGCACTGCTGCATACATGCGGAACAAGTGCATTGCACTTGCTTAATGGGCTAACCAACAGAATCAAGCTTCCCTCAGGAAAGTCAACATTTCAGTATACACTAGGAAAACTGGGAAAGAGTCAGCTTCCAACCAAAAAATAAACTCCACATTTAATAGCTTAAAATGAAGCCACTGAAGACTAAACATCTGGGCTTTTTGGATATCATCCCAGATACTGCGTGTAGCACCGAAGCTCTTCATCACTGTATCCTCTTAAGAATTTGAATAAAATCCTTCCCCCTGTATACACTGCTTCTCTGCAAAACATCACAAAAAAAGTGCCTGTTGCCGTAAGATCTTGGGGCAAGGCCTGGTTTTTACTACTCGTGAGGAGAGCATTCAGAACCACAGGGCTTTGGCTGTCCTCAGGATCTCTGGGACCTCCTGTAATACAAATCACAGTTCTGCAGCAGTGGCAGCAGCAACAACCCACGTGGACCACAGAAGAAGCTAATTAGAGGGGGATTATTAGAAACATTTCAGTAAATCTGTAGCACTTCTAGAAGTGCCACTGGAAATCAATGGGATTTTCTGCTCCTGAAGAGCAGCAGGCAAAGCTAAGCGCAACACTCCAGCATCCATCAGAAATCTGCTCAGCACTGAACAACACGGCATGCCTACGTGGCACAGAGCAGGCCACTAACAGCACATCCAAGATCTTTAGGACTGTCTCTCATTAAGGCCTAGCAGGGGTGTCACCGGTTGCAGGGCTAGATTAGAGAGGTTTCCTCAGCAGAGCACTGTGCTGTGTGGCACCATTTGCTTGGGAGCTTCTGAAAACTCCAATTCCCGCATAATCTGCTTTGAGATCTCCACTTCCAACAGCTGCCATGCTTTGCACTTGCTCCCAGATATGGTCTGATGCAAACCTGGATTTATAGAGATTGCTCAGGAATGACTGCACAAAATTCTGGTGCTAGTTGTGTGCAGGAGGTCAGGTTAGATCAGTACATACATACAAACTCTGTGAACGGCTGAGAAAGAACATATGGAACGTGGCCACTGTAAAGTAACTGAACCAGCACAAAATTTCATAAGCCAGAGGCATGCAGATTACAACTAGAGCCAAACTACAGAGTGCAAGAGAGCCACACAAAAGACAAAAAGCATTGGATAAGGCTGAAACAGAATTATCCTTAATAGACAGTGCCTCCCTAGAGCTTTTGTGCTCACAGCCAAGCAAAACGATTCTGTGCAGGAAGACAAGAACTGCAGACTTCTGGCATGGCTCTGGAGACACAAACAATATGAGAGACTCATTCCCATAATGGAACAAAGAGGTGAAACAGACCCCCTTGAAACAAGCAGTTCCTGGCCATTGTACCATCAAAGCAAGTACAAATAAAATTGAATGTTTCATCTAAGTTTTTCTTTTATATATATAAAAATAAAGTGAAATAAGACTAGCAACTGTTTTTTTCTTTTTTTTTCTTTTTTTATTCAGGAGACCTTCATCTGGCAAATCACAGAAAATCATACATCATACCCCCATAGCCCCC
>JACDJE010000018.1:1983385-2041493 GCA_016647715.1 Pavo muticus | reverse complement strand
GATATATTTGCATTAGGATCCATGGTAGGCTGTTCCTTTATTCACTTTTTTTTCCAGCCAGTCTTGTTCACTGTCTTTACAACAGTGACATGATCCACTTCTATACCTTCCAGCTCCTCCTTTTCTCCCTGCTCCTCTAAGGTTGCTTAAAAACAAAAAGACACATACTATGTCTAGGATGATGGCTTGGGTAATGATACTTCCACAAGTCATTTCAAAGGAATCATTCTATCCACGATTGACAACAGGGAAAATATTTCCAGAAAAACCTGCATACTTCCAGCAAACACACAATCACATCAACAAAGGCATGGAGAGTGTGAAGACCTCTTGCTCTGATAATGCTTGCTTGCTTTCTTCCTCTGTCCACACTTTCCACACATTCAGGTTTTTATTCCCCATATTTGCTGCTGTTTCAAACAGATTATTCTTTTACTCCATGTTATTTATTTCTTCCACTATCTTCTCATCCCCAGCTTTTTTGTTATAGCCTCGTCCAACCCCTCATCCGCTCATTTACACTGTTCAGATGGCAACAGTAGTTCTCAGAAGAAAAAATCTTGCTTCTGAAGTGCAAATGAGAAGACCACATAGAAAATAGGTACCTTAGGAGTTTAATACAGAATAAGGGGTCTTTGAAAAAAGGTGAAAAGTAACCAGAAAGGTTTGTACTTAAATGACACAGCAACAAAGGAGCCAATTACAGAAGAAATAAAGCAAAAACTACTCAAAATCTTTGCTTGAAATTGAAGCTTTTTCAATTAAAACAAGAAAAACAAAATATAAAACAAAAATAAAAAACAAAATAAAAAACCCCAACAAACTCTTAATATATTACATTCATTATTTTTGTTGTTCAATATGTTTCTTTGCTTTATGATTTTATCCAAAATTGGGAGCACGCTTGCCAAATAACATGAGAACCCTTCTACTAATGAATTTCTCTAGGCAGATAAAATGACAGAATTTCTAGATAAATAAGAAACAGAACGTACTAGATACTCAAAGGCAAAATTTAACTCAGGAAGGAGTCCAGTCTCACATTCCAAGCAAGACTATGCACAGGGACATTCTGGCATTTTATTCAACCTTTAAGGACAAGATAGAACAAAGAAACAGAGACCGGACCACAATGATATTTCCATTTAGGGCAGCACAAGAAAGGCAATGCTTTGTCTGCATTGCAGCCTTCAAGTCCCCACCTCACTGTGCTTCTATCCCATACGTACAGCTAGAAAAGCACTTCAGAGGAAATTGGAGCCTTAGGAAGATTTTAGACATACCTTAAATAACAAATTGTTATCCAAAAAGCAGGGATAAGATTACTATTCTTCTTCTCAAAGTCAGGTTTCTACAGGAGAAAACTTGTTCCCCCACAGCCTAGCTGATGGTAGTTCAACTTCCCACATCTCAGTTCTGCCCAGCTTCAGACAATCTTGACTAATTTAGGAGGTGGATAAGCTGTATTCCCTGCATGTAACTGAGGATAAGAGAGGCTCTGCTACAGTCCATCTCAAAAAAAGTTTCATTTTCTGAACTGTTATATAAAGGAGTTTCTCTCTTCAGGTTATGTGCACTCTAGCTTTTAAACAAAGAGATTTGCTTCTGTCTTAAAACTGGGCAGGGTGAGTATTTCCTTCTGCAAGTGTCACTCTTCAGCCTTTATCAAGTTTGTGGTATGGGGCAAGAGCCAGGCAGCAGCATGTGCCAAGGGGAGAGAATGGGAAAGGAAGGGAAGGGATGGGAAGGCGTGACGCATGCTGGGCTCATACCCAGAGGCAAGAGCAGGGCAGCAAAGCACTCATGAAAAGCACAGCATAGGTGGATAAGGAGACAAGGAAAAAAAAAAGAAACCAGAGATGCTTGCCCATTGGGTTTCAGTACGAATAAATAAAAACTAGGGCAACACATCCATTTTTATCACAAGGCTCTGCTAATGAGAACACTGCTAATGAGAGCACAACACGGACAAAAGATTCTCTCAAAGCTCGTTCATTCAGCACCAAACGCTTCCCAGTCAAAATCCAGAAAGACTTCCTAATGGGAATTAGTTCATTCTCATTGTGAGCCGGGGTCTTTGGAACAAAAATACCAAGTGTTTGGTCAGGAAAACTAATTTGGGCCAAATATTGTTCTAATTTACTCTCCATCATTCCTTTCCCTCCCCTTTCTGTTCTCTCCCAGTGCTGACGAAGGGTACTGCTGTCACCAGCATTTCTTTCTGTAAGCACACAGCAGGAAAAGGTCTCTTGCTTGATTGCCTCCACTGTAGTTGGGTCATGCAGGAAAACCATAGCAAGACATTACAATGAGAAGTGAGTATTCATCTAGAAAGCATGAACTTTTACCTCAAATTCCTCTGCTTCCTTACATCTATTTAAAGTAATGCACTACTGTGCATATTTTAAGAAGTTGATTGAATTAAAACACACTTATCCTTTCTTCTTCAGTTTTTTTTTTTTCCTTAACAGTTAGGTGGAATATAGAATCATGCACCTTATTATACATATGCATAATATCATTTAAATGTAAGCATAAATAAAAAGGTTTTCAGTTGGTGTAATTTACTGTATAGATTATGGGGTACACAAACACAAGCACTGCCCTGAGTATTTGGCACCCTGCTAAATCTTTAAGTTACCACTTCAATCTGTGTAAGGCATAAGTACTGTCACTCAAATCCAAGTATGGGTTGATAATAGACAAGCCAAGGAACAAAAAACCCCTTCATAGATGTGGATGTAATCATTCTCTGACTACATATGATACACAATAAATTATCCAGTTAGCAGAAGCACAATTCTATGTATCAAACAGGCTCAATTTAGTGAGCATTTCACCCATCCTCAATGATATTCTCCTTGAAATAGCAATGAAGAAACCCAAATTTTCTGACTTTGGCCTTCTTTTATGTGACCGAGGGAAATGGAAGAAAGAATTACAGAGCTCAGATACGTCCACTGAAGTTCCTCATTATCATTGGTGAACAAAGCATTTTTTCTTACCCACTGTTTAATTGAGACAATTAAGCCCATTTTCATTGTTACTTATGTTGTGGCCTTTCCGGGACAGTTACATTGTCTTTAAGTTAGGATACAAAAACATATTTCATGCACAATACATAGAATCATAGAGCTGTTTGAGTTGGAAGGGACCTTTAAAGATCATCTAGTGCAGCACTTCTGCAGTGAACGGGGACATATATGGCTAGATCCACATTTCTAAGGCCTGCTCTTGAGTCAATTGATCAGTAACAGCTATCTGCATCATGGTCAAGGTCACCAGGCTTGCCATTTTGCTGCTGGAGGCCACCAGTGCCTTCAGAACAGATGAGTCTGATGGGGTATTAGTACAGTGTAGGAATGTGCAGATATTTGAAATGGCTCTGAACACTCTAGCCTGGGTGCTGAAGCAATGTAGCTGTGCTTAATGCTGACCTAGGTTTGCACAGCAAGTGCCTCCCAAACATTTGCACTTCTTGTACAGTATAAACAGAACTTTTTTTCCTTTTTTTGCTCCGCTGATACCATAACTTTACTAATTCCATACATCTTCCTAGCGAAAATAATGATCATCATTAAATCATTAAAGTATTTCTATCTCAGCATCCAAGTTGGGGCGGTTATGTTTTCCCATCAGAATAGAAGATCTAGCTCACAGGGCTACAAACCTGTTAAGGTGAAATAGAAAATACAGTTCTCGGTGATGGTCCTAGATCACTGAAGAAGGACTTTTATCTTTTTTATCTCCCTCTCTATTTATTACTTGAGTTGATTCCTTTTATTCCCTTTACTACACTGATGATAAACGGTCTGCAACTTAACCTCTTGCTGCCTCGATTTCTTCTTCTGTAAAAAGGGAATCATATATTTACCTTTTGGAAATTAGATGAGCTAATCCAATTAACAAGTTATTGTGCATTTGTAATGTATTATAATCTCCTCAGATACAAAGCATTACAATAACACAAAGTTTTATAGTAATTGCTGTAAAAATAATCAAAATTCAGAGGGGAGAGAAGAAGCCAGCTGGCAGACTGAATATCCAGTCTCACTTATTGGCAGCAGTTTCATTGTAATAAAAGCAAGACCACTGCTGATTATGCAGGGTTGTGCTTCCAGTGTTTAACTGGTTAAGGAGCTGTTGTCAGCTTATTTCATAGAAAGCTCCTTGAAGCATAAAATAGTGTCTGATCAGCTTTTTTTCCATGGAGCCAGGATTCCCAAAAGCAAAAGTCCTTAAGTAGATGCTTAGAGTAAAACCAGTCTTTAGGTGCTTTGGTTAATCAGACTCACAATAGAAAAAGCTCCTCAACGTAATAAAATGAAGAGGTTTTTCCCTCCCAAAAATATAGATATATTTGAGTATTCCTTGCCTGAAATTTTCTTGATTTGACTCAACATTAAAAAACACATTTGTTTAAAGTTTGTTTCAGCTAAGTGTATGTTGAAATATACACGCACAAGCAGACACAAATATACTTTAAAAAATAAAATTAAATAACATGTCTTCTTTGGGAATTGTGTTTGATTTTCATTTCTATTCACATCACATAAATTACATAGGCATAAGGGGCAGTTTCCAAATAAAAAGGAGTTTTCTGGTTGTTTAAGTGAAGTTCCACTGCCTAATGATGTAGGAAGATGGATGTGCGGTACAGAGTATATTGGAGTAACGGACTCTATGCTGCCAAGCACGGTGTCTTGTTGAAAGCTAAAAGGTAATAGAAGCTCTGAAGATGTAAAACAACTTCTGAAAGTTCAATTTTTGGAACATTTGGACCATGACTGCATCAGTAAAAGCCAAAAAAAGCTGTGAGAGGAGTCAACAAACAGAATCCTATCCTGGAGTAATTACTCTTTTTGGAGTAAGCAACAGTTAATAATGAGAAGCAGACGGAAAGCCATTGAAAAATGAAATTTAATCACAATTTACTCAAAAGAGACAAGATGGTTACCACATACAAGAAGTGTCATCAATTATGACTTCTAACAGATTTCTCATCTTCTTGGACTTATTAGCAAATGATTGCTCCAAGGTAGGTTTCAAAACACGTGAGAATGACAATTATATACTGCTACTAACTAAAAGAAGGTTAAGATGATGAGATCAAAGATTAATTCTGTATTTTTTTATTGGACACTTTCCAAGAATTAGAATGAGTGTACACTACTTCAGTGTAGTGTTGGCGATATTAACAACTGTGTCGAGAAAATAACAGGTGAGTTAGACACTTGTCTACCCAGTAAACAGCCAAGCTCTGAGCACCAGTAGAGCACTGTTTTCCCACATCTGTACCCACAACTTGGCTTGAAATTTATCTGTGTATTAGACCAGCTTTACGGGATACAAATATCACAAGCAATCTAATTTCTGATTAGTGAGACTATAAATCAAGCTCCGGAAAATGTGACACTATCACAGTATTAGAAAAAGTGATAGCAGAATTCTGGAGGATACAGTAGATTTGGTATCACTAGAGGAAACTAAAAGGAACTGAAGAGGAGACTTCAGGTACTTGTAGGCTTAGTTCTAATCCTGTAAAGTCACTACTGACACATCACAATTTTGCCTGCATGACAAATCAAAGGCAGTGCAGCAACCTCAGCTGCAAATACAGTTCCCTGGGAGGCTCATCTGAAAGCACAGTTAAGAGGGGGATACCGGCACGAGAAAGAGAACAAGCCAAAGAAAATGTTAATTCCTCAATAATACATCCTCATGGAAAAGGCAGGAAAACAGTACATAAAACAAAGGTGATCTAAATGACTCTGATTATCGGTGACAGGTGAAATAGATGTCATATATTAGCAAATCGAAGGGAAGAACTGACTGGATTTCAGAACCCAGAAGATCATGTGCCTACCAGATTTCACCTTCAGAACAGTCACTGAGAAGCACACCAAGTGGCAAAACAAGCTCATTAAATTAATCAGTTTTTGATAGCATCTGACAGCCTCCATCACTGCTCACTCAAACACTAACAGAGGCATCTGAAGGTTGATCTGCAGCAAACCAGACCTTTGTTGTCGCAGACACAAGGGGCTGGGTTATTCCTGTCTCGGGATGAGAACTGCATAAAATATTTGTTGTTTTTACTCTCCTGAAAGGCAGTTTTGGAAAGGGCCCCGCTGCCCTTCCTCTGTTCCTGCAGTAGCACTGCCTTGTTTATCCCAGCTCCTTGCTGGTCCCTGCAGCACAAATAGTGGGCTCCCAAGGCTCTGCTGTGGGCAATGCATGCAGATGAGCCATTCCCACGTGCTCTGAGCTGCTGTTTACTTTGCCCACTTGCAGCAACTCTGCCTCTTCATTTTCCAGAGTTTCCTATTCAAAATAATGACAAGCCTTAGTATGTGCTATCAAAGTGAAACATAAGGCGATGAAATAAAGGTACAGGAGCCAAATAGGTTGTTTGTCTCCTGCTGGAGACTGCCATGGATTTAGTTATGAGGAAAGGATAAATGGATACTATCTAAACATCATATTGGCCCTCTAGCAGGATATGAAGGTTTAGCACTCAATGCCAAAAGAGTAAGGTCACAGCTTAACTATCCCACGTGTGTGCCTCTGATCATCAGACACAGCAATAACATCACAAACAAGATGATGTTAATGATAAGAAAAACCACAAATAACAGATGAACGTGGAAAGTAAAGAAACAGAGAACATGGTGGAATTCATGTATGTTGGCGCCAATATGAAAGTCAGAAGAGAGATTCACAAAGACCTACTGGCAGTCTGTTAAGCATTTACTCATGCAAACAAAATCTGGCAATGTAAAGCAATGCTTAACACTAAAATCTATGCACTCTTTGCCTTAGCAAACTGGTATACACAAATACCCCTTAAATATGCATTTGTTGTATTTCCTCTCTGTAATTTATCTTAAATCATAGAATCACGGAATGGTTTGGGTTGCAGGGGACCCGAAAGACCCTTTAGTTCCAACCCCCCTCCCATGGACAGAGTTACCACCCACCAGATCAGGCTGTCCAGGGCCCATCCAACCCGGCCTTTAACTCCTCCAGGGATGGAGCATCCACTGGTTCTCTGGCAGCCTGTTCCAGCACCTTACCACCCTCTGAGAAAAGAATTTCCCCTTAATATCTAACCTTAATCTCCCCGTTCTTAGTTTAAAGCCATTCTGCCATGTCCTATCAGACTGTGTAAAAAGTCGGTCCTCCTCCTGCTTTTAAACTCCCCTCAGGTACTGTAAAGCCACAATGAGGTCTCCTCTGAGACTTCTCTTCTCCAGGTGGAACAAACCCAGCTCTCTCCTCAACCTTTCTTTACAGGAGAGGTGCTCAAGCCCTCTGATCATCTTTGTGGCCCTTCTCTTAGTTCATGCCAACACCTCCATGCCTTTCTATGCCGAGGGTCTGGATGCAGCTCTCCAGATGGGGCTTTATAAGGGCAAAGTATAGGGGAACAATCATTTTCTTTCCCCACAGAGCTGCTCTCAATGAGTTTTGCTTCCAGTCTGTATACATATCTGGGATTGCCCCAACTCAAGTGCAACAGCCTGCACTTGGCCTTGTTGAACCTCATTAGGTTCTCGTGGGCCCACTTCTCAAGTCTGTCCAGGTCCCTTTGGATGGCATCCCCTCCTTCTATTGTATCGAAGCCTGACCATCTACCTTGGCAGCAGCACCACTGAGCAGCCGGGGAACATGCAAAACATCTCTCCAGTCGCTGTCTCTTCTGGGAGAGATAAGTGGGATTCAGTAGGGAGAATATGCCAGCCAAGGGTACCAATGCTTGTGACAAGAGCGAGCTACTATCTGAGACTGCAGGATGTATTTCAGTTATAATTCATCATTTATGTACGTCCTCCTTCTATTGTTGTCTATATTTACTTTATTCCTGCCTAAATTTTACAGTGCAAACTGCTGGACCCAGAAGTGTTCCTGGTTCTATTTTCATTGTGATAAAAATAAGTAAATACTAGTTTTGTACTGTTGGCAGCTCTTTCAGATCAGTTTTCTTGGTATTGGTGACTTATCTTAAAGTCAGACTCATGCGTGGGCTTTTTCCTTCTATCATTTGCAATTTCCCTGATTCTTTTTTTGTTTGTTTGTTTTATTTACTGTTTGGGTTGGGCCAAAGCTTTAAGTAACTGGAATTAACAAATCTGACTGAACACATAATGTTACTTCTTCAAGTACTATTTTAAAAGATGATCCAAGAAGTAAAATGCTGCAATAACCATTGATTTTTTACACTACAATGCAGAAGAAAGGCATACGCTAAGCTTGGGCCTCACGTTGCAAACCCTGTTGAAATCAAAAAGGGGAAAGTATGCCACATCTCAAAGAACTATGGATGAAATATGCATGACATTTTCAGCTTGGGAGGCCCAGAAAGTTTATTTTTTCTGTCTGGGAAAGAGTTATTTGTTTGTTTAATTGTACTATGCCTTTTAATAAGGAATGTTAAGGAATCTTCCATTGACAGGAAAAACAATACAGCCTAAACCATTTGAGCAAGCATGTCTATTATTCACTGGATAGTATTATTCGTACGACATGAATTGCATTTGCTACAAACAGGAGAAACATTTGCTGTTTTGCTCAGATGAACAGAGAACAGCTTTTCAGCCATGCTTTATCTATTTTTCCCAATATTAAATATTACATTACTGTGAAATAAATTAATTGACCAGTGCTGTGAACAAATAAATTACAAAATTCAATATGCTCCTTTGAATTTGCAGCTCATTTCAGCAAGCCGCTTTTGCAGTAGCTCTAACATATGAGTTAAGTAAGCCTTTCTGACAGGTGTAAAACCCTTTCATACCACTTGCAAGGTTATGCTAGCTAAATATGACAGAAAATGTGGACTAGTCACAGTATCATATGTTCCATATCAGCAAGTATCATAACAGAAAGGCTCACTACACCAAATAAAATGTACCACGTAGTAAAACAATGGGTGTGCAGAAATAATGACATAACAAATCAGGCAGTAGCTGAGGCCCTAATTTGGAGGGTTGCTTTTCCATAGGATTAACCCAAATGAGACCTCATTATCTGGGAAAAAGAAAATAATGAACTTATCCATCACAGGCATTGCACTATGTTTGGCTAAGGAGCGAGGAAGAAACTTTTATTTATTTGTTTTTTCACTGTTACTGTCAGATAGGATTTTGTTGGTTTTCACAAGTGTTGTCTTTCATCCTGTTGCATGTATATTCTCAAAGGGACTTTACTGACCCTCTTCTCAGATGTTCCGTGTTTGAGGAAGTGCCATAAATCAGTGCCAGAGCAAGAGATGCTTCTGGCTCTAACCCATAAAGTATTCCGAACCCGAGCTTGATTTTGTTTTGCCTCATTAGTGGTTCATGCCCAACCCTTGGCTCACATGCCAAAGTTCATTTAGACCATACTTTGCATACTTGCAAGAAACATTTTAACGGGCCTGGCCGGGGAGGATTTTGGTGTTACCAAAGCTCCCAGTGGATGATTCTGCCGAGTGCCTCCATTCAGAAGAATGGCAAATCACTCGTCCTGCTGGAAGACAGCTACTGCACTGTCATAAGACTGAAAGGATGATGAGCCAAACATCATCTAAGTACTCACTTGTGCTCTGTGCTCTTGGAAAGAGCTTTATCCTGGAAAAAATGAATCTGTGTGGAACTGCAAGCTGGGCTTCAATCAGGGGCTCTGTGCTAAGAGGCCAGCACCGTATTTGGTATGCGATCCAGAAACTTCTGCATAAGGTTCATGTGAATTACACATTGCCTCATGTTGAGAGTCAGGCAGCCAAAACATATTGTTCTAAACATCCTTGCTCACATGAACCTCAGCCACTATTTACTAGCATTCAAGGAAAAAAGAAAAAAAAAATGACATTGACACTAATCTAATGCTTCATTTTTTTTACTAGGGGGACAGCTGTTTATACCAGTCTGCCTCAGGTCTGTGAGAATGCACAGGTTACCCGGACAGTTTGGGCTGGCAGTGAGCAGAACTGAAAACCAGGTGTTTTAAGTTCTTCAAACCTGAATTCGTGGAAACAAAATAGATTTTTTCCCCTTCCACCTAACAGGTCTTCCAAGAAAGAAACAGCAAGTGAGGAATCATCAAACATAAAAACAACCCACCAGGATAAGTAAACTGGGGATTCATTGTTTTGCTCTATGACCGTCAACAAAGTCTACCAGCTAGCATCTATTTCTAGAACTTCCAATTCAAATTATATCTAATGAGTTTACAGTATAATTTTTAAAGGGTCTCGCCTGAGTCATAAAGACTGAAGCAACCATTAAGCCACGTTTGTTAACAGCTATGATAACTACATTGTCATTATGCACACTGTAGGACACTGCACTACACAAAGGACTAATGTTATTCCACCAGACTAGAAACACTTTAAAGTCATCTTGTGAAACTAGTAAGACAGACAAAACACATTTTCTGGTCATAAAAAGCATTTTGGCAATTGCTGAAAATCATACATTAGCATCAATTGTACATTTAAAATATTACATTATTCTACTGTTTAAATAGACTGAGTTTACCTGCCAAATTTAGCTTTGCTGTTTATGTTAAGGATGGTTGTTGTGGTTATGTTTTTCTTTAGGTCTGATGGTAGTTTCACCCTTTTACACCCCTAGAATTATTTTTGAGGCAGCAATTTGTCTCTTTTTTTTTTTTTCCCCCAACTCTATTCATTAACATGTTATTCCTGTTATAACTGTTCACTGAGTCTAGACAATGACCCGTTTTGTGTGTGTCGGCAGCTAAAGTGATGGAAACTGTGGAGCTATCCTTGAAGCTTCATGGGTAATCAGAGCTTATCTATTTGTAATTAATTTGTCACCACACTGAAGATTTGAAATTGAAATCTACTGACCAGATTCTGATCTAAATGCATACCTGGAGAATGCTGAGGATATTAGAGGTTATTCTAATTTACAGTGGCATAGCAACAATTGCATTCTGAGGTTTTGTGCCTTCAGTTCTAGGAAATCAGGGTTTTCAATAAAGCACATACATCTGAGATACTGTTAAATAAACTAACTCAATCTCAGTCCTACGGAGATCTTACTTCACACTTATTTAAAGAAAATGAAAAGGAGTGATGACACATCACAGGATCTTGTAGCCATGGTGTACCATGTAAGAAGTCACATATGTGACCAACAATAGATAGCTCCTCGGTATTTATAAGGGGGTCTCTCCAACAGGCAGTATTACATGTGATATGCCTTTAGTAACAAAGCAGTTTTGAGAGTACAAGTGGAACAGATATCAAATGGTAATGACTGCTACTCTACCACCTAGGTGTAATTTCCAAGAAAATATGTTGAATTTGTATTCTCCTTGTGTGGTTGAGAAGGGTATGGTTTCCCTTCAAAACTTTCCCCTGGCTATCCTCAGAAAGCCTCAGGTCCAAAGGAAGGAGATGTAATATACAAGATATATTTGTTTATAGAAAAAAATCAAACACAACACAGCATTCCACTTTGCACAGAAGAATGTGGAAGATAACTGAAAATAATAATAAATACATATATATATAATCTCTGGAATTCTCAATTAATAATCAGTGTACATACAGCTTTAACTATACTATTGCAGTGATTTCTCTAGGTGAAAGGGAAGAACTAGCACACTTTATTTCGGGCTCAGCAAAAATACAAAAAAGCAAAAACCTGGTCAAATTTGTATGTTGGAGGTAGACTTTGTACTCTAGAGAAACAACTATTGGATTGCTTGTTGAGATGCTTCAGAATAAACAGGGCATCACTGCTGGGAATGAGTCCTTGTCCTTTCTCTCACAATAAGTCACTCTATCATTATCTTTTTCTACAAGAATTATTTATAAAAGATTCTCTGTGGATATTCATTTGGGGGCATATGCCTAAAGAGATAATCACTTAATATAAAAAGAGTCTTAATTTAGAGTTACCACATGACAGCATGTTCCTCTGTGTTGAACTGGTAACTAGTCTCAGCTTAAAGAGGGAGTTCCATCTGAAGGAGGAGAGGTGCACAACGCCTGATGGCAAAGCAACGTTTTAATCCTCTTATCAATCACAAACCCTGTGTCTTACAATGTTTACAAGTTACGACAGTTATTTCATGTCTAAACAAAAGGCTTTCCCACATCTGACTATGACCCCTTGCTAGATGTTCCTGTTGCCGTGTTTTGAGTCCTCCTGCTTCTCAGTGGACTCAACATATCTCTTTTAATGCTGCACAGTTTCATGTGGTCAGGTTCACAAGTTGCTGTGTGCTAGAGATGAAGTCATGTCTAAAAGCTGACAGCTTCCTTATTAAACTTCAAGGCCAGAGCAGTGAATTTCTTATCGGCTTGGTCTAATTCCTTCTAACTTTATACTCCTATTGCTGGTGCAGACTACACAGGCCTGATTCAGGTTCTTCCTAGTCCAGACTGTGGGCAGCCCTGGACCCAGGCGCTTTCTTTCTCTTGGGCCATATAACCAAACGTTACAACTCTCCAAGGCATTCATCATTTTGCTGAGACTTGTTCCTAAGGTAAACACAAATATTGCAAGCTCAACAGCGGATGGACTGGGAAGTCGCCAGACAAATAGTTTTCCTCAGAGAAACACCCCAATCCATTTAAATTAGCACAAAACAATGCAGTGGTTTCCATAGACCTTTCACCTCTGCAATATAACTCGTTCTCTAAGCTGTAGCAGCACCAAGGGCACAGAGCAGTGGTCAGGACACCCTCCTCAGGGCCGGAGGAGGCTGACCTGGACACTGTAGCAGGCTCAGAGCTTGAAAGTGTGTTTTGCACCTCTCAGCCAGATGTCCGGATGGTGTGTTCCTTCCTGGTAGCTGTGACACTGAAACAATGACAATCTAAGGGCAGGAGGGAGGCAGGCACAGAGAAAATACCTCTTATTAGACCAGCTGATGGCTGGAAAAGATGCATTTGTACACATTATTTTTTCTTCATATTTGTGATATCCAGAAGTGGATTTATTTTCCCACTCCCTTCTCCCTTGTCTCTATTTCAAAAAATCTTGGGTTTGCTCCTATTCAGAATAGGTGAAGATATCCTCAAAAAGGATTTAACAGATGGGAAACCCATTTCTTTGTGCTGCTTCATCCAGGAGAATTAACTCACTGCTGATTCCAGTAGACAGAAGATCTGAATCTCAAAGGAAACAACATCTAACTAAAACGGCACTCCAGACGGACAAAGACAAGTACTAAGCAAAAGCTTATTTCTAACATAAAGTAACTCATGGATGTGTTGCTGCTGACATTGCTTCACCTTCAAACAAAAGAAAAAAAACAAAAACAAAACAGAGAGAGAGAAGTTGTGCAGAGATTTTGGGGGATTGAGACCCCCTGCTTAAGATGGATATCTGAAACCACAACTATGTGTAACTGGAAGTTATAACCTATAATCTACCTATTTACAGACAGGTACTGAATGTTGGGAATGGTCTGCATTCCTGGCTTTTTAGTGGTAGTCGAAAAAACAGTCCTTCCTTTAGTTCAAACTCTGTACTGACTCATCTGCTTTGTTAGCCAACACAACTGAGCTGCGCAGATGTTTTGAACTGGCCCAAAAGGCTAAGAGATGTGAGCAACATCCCACCACCTTCAATTTGTTTCTAGGAGTGCTGAAGTACACATCTGTACAGCATAATTCTTCTTTCGTCAGTGATATCAAAAAAAAAAAAAAAAAAAGCAACTAATTTACAAGCTTGCCAGTAGCTGCTTCAATATTTCACGTATGTCAAAAAGAAAACAAGATTGTTTTTCAAAAAACAAAGCTATCTATTATATCACTGGGCCTGGAAATCAGGCATCAGACAAGCAGCTTACAGAACTCACTAAAACAAGGGAATAAAAATATATTTGTAAAACAGCATATTGATTTTTTTTAAAAGGCCTGTGGAATTTTCCCTGGGTGTAATTCAGCATGTCTTGTCAAAGAAACGTTTTACTTGTGTGTGCAAATTGAGTGTTTATCCTTTCAGCCATTTGGGAGCCAGTGGCTTTGTGCATCTCCCTCCCTTGTGTCATTTGCCTCTGTCTGCTTTTCTCATCCATTTCATACCACCTTTTCAGTACTGTAACCGCTGAGGCTGGACTGAAGACCTCCTCTTAATTGCCTTTGCTTCTGGTATCATTGCATTTCCAATGTAGTTATCAAAGACGGCAAACCTCAAGGAAGCCCTTGAATGATCCTCCTTTGAAAGCATCTCCAGCATTCAGCTGGCTGGCACTGCTGGTGTGCACCCTGCCTTAAGACCAAAAAAGCATTTCCAAGAAACATGCACATTGCCTTTTCTCACCTTCAGTTTCACAATCTAATGCTTTCTTTTTTTTTTTTTCTTCTTTTTTCTTTTTTTTTCTTTTTTCTTTTTTGTTTTGCCTCCAGGTATTTCCAGAGCACTTTGGCCCTTTTCCTTTGTGATCTCTTAGCTACATAACTTTATAGGAACAAGATTTAAATTTCACAGTGATTCACAGGCACCTAAAACCTCAGGAGCTGTGGGAAAAAAATGGACTAATGGGACTAAGTTTTCTAGCTGCCTATGCCAAAACCATAAAGATGACATAAAAATCAGAGGAATAACTGTGTGAATAGGTGGTCTGGCTCCAAAGAAGATAGTTCTTGACTCCTAACATCTGGGGGAGCAATCATTTTCCATGTATAGGAAGCCCAGCTATTTATTAATATAAAGGTATTTTACGAAGGGAAAATTAGTGTGGAACAAATAGCACCTTAAAAAAAAAAAAAAAAAAAAAAAAAAAAAAACAAAAAACAAAAAAAAAAAAAAAAAAAAAAAAAAAAAAAAGCCAGATCCAACAGAATGGAAAAAAATCACAGGAATAATTTTCCATATTTAATAATGTTATTTCCCATGAGCATAAAGCATTAGTTCTCTCCCTATAATAATTTGATAGTTATGATATTTGAAATACAATTATACCAAAAAGGCAAAGAGGGAAAAAATGCCAGCAATTAATTAAATTATACTGATAAATGGTAAGAACAATAAATGGCATTCTCCAATTAGAAGAATGAGCACGTTTTTTTTCCCTTACTTTTTTTTAATGTTTCATGTTAGGAATTCTTTTTAATTTCCTATGCAGATTTCTTTAAAATGCTTAAATGGTAATTTCATCCAGTCACAGGAAGCAGGTATCTTGACTGCCGAAAGTCACCTGTAAGCTGTGAAGGTTTTCAGACTGAAAAGCAATGTGGAAGCTAGGTTGGTTGTGGGATACTGCCCTAGCCTTTCACCTCTGCTGAGCTGGGAAAAAAAAATCTCTCTTAGGTCATAAGTCAAATGGGCTTCGTGATATGAAGGAGTCCCTGGGGAGCAAAGGCAGACAAATGAAAAATGAGAGAGGCAGGCTTACCACGGTTCTAACCTACTTCTGTGTGCCTGTGAGATGGCTGCCAAAAAACCTTCTCACGGGCATGCTCTTTGCCACTGAATATTGCCTGGATGCATCCTAGGAACTTGTTTGACAAAACCTAAGGTTTCAGTCACTGAAATCACACAAACACACATGAAAAGCCTTTCAACAACTCTTGGCCCAACTTCTTGCTGTAGCCAGTAGGCTGAACTCTTGGTGTGAAAATGCTGCCTGTACAAAGAGGCATTTGTGTCCCATGTCTTGCTAGGCTGGAGGAGGCAGCCCAAGCACCAGTCTCCTGCTACCTCCCATAGGTGGTCATGCCAAAGCTACAGTCATGCTATCACTCCTCTCATAAATGCTAACACGAAAGGAGATTACGTTGAGGTAGTGGTCGGTCTCCTCTTCCACATAACAGCAATAGGACAAGAGGGAATGTCCTTAAGTTGAGCCAGGGGAGTTTCAGGTTGGATTTTAGGAAAAATGTCTTCTCAGAAAGAGCAGTGAGGCAGTGGCACAGGCTGCCCAAGGAGGTGGTGGAATCACCGACCCTGGAGGTGTTCAAGAACCGTATGGATGTGGCACTGAGGGACATGGTCAGTGGCATGGTGGGGGTGGATTTACAGACAGACTAGGTGATCTTAGTTGTCTTTTCCAACCTTGACCACTCTGTGATTCTATGATCAGTCTGCATAGACATATGAGCACATGTATATGTACGTATCCATGTATAGAGAGAGAATAGTATCACACATGGAGTAGCAGAGGGGAAGAGCTAGGCAGTGAGATTGTATAGACAGGACATACACAGCTTACTACAGACATGGTGTGAAACAGCCTGACCAAATGCAGCTTTTCCTCCTGCTACTAAAGACCATGCTTACACCAGACATGCTGCAATAGAGTAGTAGCATGTAGAATTAAACTACATTCTGACAAGAAATAGTCCATTTTCACAAGGCTTTATCTGTGGTGGTGGATGTAATGCTTCCCCTAAAGACAACCCAGCCCCCAAGCATCCTGTGCTGCTCAGCAGGCTGTCACTCCAGGCCAAGCCCCAGCCCGCTCCATCTTGTCCCCAAGCCCTCTGTACTTCAGCAGGCCACAGAGGGAAAAGCCGGCATTCCTGCTCCCACAGCATCACACGCTGCTTTTAGCCAGCTTTGAGACTTCGCCGCCCTTCGAAACACTGAACTCTATTCTGTGTGAACAACCTGACAAGCAGCCAGGCAGAGGGCCACTGCCCGGTCAACAGGAAGCAGGCTGGGACAAAAGGTCCAAGCTGAGGAATGCTTTTCTGTGGCCCGGGTGGAGGGATGGCCTCACAGCCTGCGCCTGGGGACAAGCCAGCACAGAAATGTACGACGGGTAACTGCAGGCTTTGATTAGAAAGACACAGCGCTTAATAACAAAACCTGACTGGAGAGAAAATAGGACCAAAAAGAGAAAGATTGGAGCTTATGAAAAATAGCTCGTGCCTTCAGGCTCATATTGACTTTTTACTCAATTAAAAGATATTCTTATTCTCTCCTAAGATACTGTCCACGGCTTCATACTGCCTGCACATCAATACACAGAACCAATGCAAAAGGCTTAGGTAAAGTGACCCAGAGCCACTGTGTGAACGAGTTCATGTTTCTCTCAGCATCTCGGAAAAAATGAGCTCTTGAACTATTCAGAAATCCCATTAAACGCACACATGGATAGAAACTAATTGCATTTCCAGAATGTCTGTGTGTGCACTGACACTAAATACTAAGTACGTGTGGACCTGACCAGTTCCTAAGCACTCTGAGTTAACTGTTGTGAGAAGCAGAAGCCTTCGGGAAGCCAAACCAAGCGGCATTGCCAGCACCAATACATTTTTTTACTGAATAAAACTAGTAGGATTTCAGACAGACATTCCGGCTCTTTAGGTACCACAACAGGTGTTTTAAAACTAGCTGCTTAAGCACAAAACCAAAACACTTACCTCATTAGTAATAGCCATTTAACACATAAACCTCTTGCGTGGGAAGGTATGTCTGTAGCCTGCCATCCCTGCAACTTCACTGTAAGTCTCAGGGCATTCCATCAGACTTTTTTTTCTTTTTCTTCTTGTTTTGTGCTTTTATAAAATCTTCTGAATTTTTTTTGTACATAAGGAAAAAATATCCTTAAGAGAGACTCAGAGCTCTAATATGACTTTCTAAAACAGGACTGTGGATCCCTTTCCAAGTAATTTTAACTGGATGACTAAAAATTTCAAATGAATTATTAAAAATAGGATTTTTTTTCCTCCCCGCCAGAAAATTTCCTATTGCCTTGAAGTCTGTTGGCTCAGACAGTATCACCAATAAATAGAAAGAAGCAAAATAATTCACGATTTTAAATTCCTCATTTCAATTATTAATTCTGATGGGAAACCTTTTCCACAACACTGTATCCTATGTTTATAGAGGCCTTTGCATTTAAAGCATGGTTAATGAGTTTTTCTTACTGTTCAGGAAGAAACCAAAGTATCAGTACAAGAACAAATACAGGAACAGTACAGGAGCTAACAGCTTTCTTGCTGAAGGTCACCTCTCTTTTGCATAACCTGCATTTACCCCCAGCATGCTGAACCTGAACAGTTACTGAGGAGCATGTTAAGAGCTTGCTGCCTTACGATAAGTTGATCATATGAGTCTTCACTCACTCTTACCTTGCTTTGTTGACTTTGTCATACAGATAGCATAAATAGAATAGAATAAAAAATAGTAAGAAGAGATTTTGCAATAAAAGTAATCTAATATGATTCTGGGGAAAGAAATTCTTATTCTTTTAAATAAGAAGGTGAATGACTGCTCAGCAACAAGGTTTGAAAAACAGAGTTTGGAGTTTACAATCCTACCAAAGTGAACAATGTCAGACTAGCAATCAGAGAGCAGATCTTACTGCGATGCATGAATGAGAAAGTGGTGCATAAAGCAACTACGGTAATCCTTCCATTATTCAGTTTGGAGTTTCATGTCCTATCATGAAAACCACATTTCATGACCAACTGACTAAGTCCAGAAAAAATAATTACAAGTCTAGATAGTATGAGCTAAGAAAGACTGAAATAAACAGGGGAAGTTAATGGAGAAGGCAGAGGAGAGACAGGAAAACAGCCTTCTGGCAAATTAACAGTTTCTACAATGTGTAAAAGCAAAACTTTTTCCATGTTCATTGGAAAGAGTAGCTTAAAACGCAGCAAGGAAAACAGATTAGACTTCAGAAAAAAACTTGAGGTAAGCAGAGCATACATTGCCTGAGAGTGTTAAAGAAACTCAATCCTGGAACGTTTTGGTATAGGATGTAGAAATAAGTCTAAGACATAAAACAGATATTGTTAAGCCTGCCTTAATGTAGGGTGGATGGACTACATAAATGTCTCTTACTAACCCAATCTTCTACTGGTATCATTTTTACATAGTTCCCTTTTCATCTCACTTGGAACTGCAGAATTTATGCTAATAATGCACTGAATCTCCCTCCAAACAACAGGTCTGTGCTACCCAGCTGTCACTGATAACATGAAGTCTGTGATAAATATGTTCTGTAATGATGTTATACATATTAAGCTGAAGAAAGACTGCATATATCATTGCAGTATTTTTTCACTTTTGAGGACACCTATGTTCTCCTCATGTTAACCTCTATAAATTAAAAGACAGATTAAAGTATGAATTTCAAAAGTTTATATATGAGGTAGACCTACAAATCTCAATTTCATCCAAACACTGCATAGCTATAAATTTCAGGCTACTCAGTCAATCAGTACACAGCTGGAACTGCTGCTTTGTCTGTTACAGTCTGTTTGAAATTACGTTCATCTCTCACTGTAAAAGACTTCAGAAAACTTGAGAATGGTTTCTGATCCCTATTATTTTCAATGTCCAGTAACAAGACCCACGGAGGCCACCTGCCTCTACCTCCTGGACATGCTTTCTGTAATTCTAACTTGACTGGCAGAAAATAATAAGCCTCAAAACTTCATGATAATGGTAGCCAGCTCTGTTGGACTGACTTTCTGTAGTCATCTTGTCTGGATGGCAGACCTTCAGATTGGTTTATTAAGAGAAATCTGAAAGATATTCTGGAGCACATCTGAAACACAAGGAAAACTAATTTTTTTATTTCCTTTTTTTTTTTTTTTTTTTTTTTTTTCTGTGCATTCTGCGTTGTTTTTCCTCATTTGTTTGTATGTTACATTATAAGGCACTGGAATTAACCAGAAGATATGACCCAGATGTCAGTGCATTTGTAGTGGAAAAAGGCAATTTCAGAGTCTAGTGCTTAATAAAATTTTTGCATGATTTCCTACAGCTGTTATCCATGTGTTATTTCAGGATAGCTGAATCACTGCACTGTTAAAGGACTGAAACAAACAGGCAAAACACGCTGAAAATGCAAATCCACAACTTACTTTAATGTGGGATGTAAGTGTAACAGAGCATTTGAGACTAGCACCGATAAATAACCACTGCATTATCATTGCCACCATATTCTGGATTTCAAAACCAAAACCCTACTAAACATATACATTTGCCATAATTAATTATAAGATCCTGATTTAGTCACTGGAGTCTCTTCTGCCCCTTGGGTTTAATGCTGTTTACTTGTTACATGATGTGGATACTCACTGGCCTAGAGAATCTGGAGACAAAATAAAAATCTGCCATTATTTAAAACAAAGGCTAAACAGAAATCCTTCTTTCTGAACTCAGTGTTGTGTGTTCTTGAGGGCCAAAACAACATGTAAGCTTCAAATGATAGTCCCAGAGCTTAAAAAAAAAGAATTTATTTTCTTTTGAAATGTAAAAGGGGAAAAAAATGGTTCCCCCCCATGCTATGAACAGGGATGTGATTGCTACTTGTTGCCTATGAAGCCTTTGAATAACCAGTGTTTGACATGAAACAGTAGTATGAGTTCTGCAAGTGTTAAGACTACCTGAAAAAGTAGATGAGGACATTCATCCAATAGGAAGTGAAAAGGTATTCTTTACTGATATTTTCAGTGGAATCAAAACCAAAAACATTGTGTGCAGAAAAACAGAGGAAGGGGAGAAGGAGGGAAGGGAGGGAGAGAAGAAGGCAGGGAGGGAGGAAGGCACGGAGGGAAGAAGGGAAGAGAAGGAGGAGGGAAGGGAAGGAGGAGGGGAGGGAGGAAGGGAGAGGGGAGAGAAGTAGGGAGGGAGGGAAGGAGGGAAGGAACAAAAGAAGAAAAGACGAAAGAAAAGAAGAAAGAAAAGAAGAAAAGAAGAAAGAAAGAAAGCAGAGAAGAAGAAACGTACTACATTCAGGAATGTACTGCTACTGATCTTGGGTGGCCACTTGCAAGAAAAGATGCTGGGACAAAAATTTCCTCTGGTATAATTCCAATGACCTCAAAGTTACAGCAAGATCAATTTGCTCATTGCACATACTGATACACACTATGATGTTGTAATAAAAACACTGTCTTGGGTGAGAGATTTCCAAAAACAGATGCACAAAGCTTTACAAGAGTTTTGTACGCAGCATGGTGCAACCGAGCGATCCTGTCCAGCAAAACACTGGAAAAGCTCATTAATCAAGAGCCAAAAGCCCACATTCTGGATTTTTTGTTTATCTTTGCATAATTTGTTTACATAAACTTTGCACAATATTTTTCAACCCAGTGTTCCTCTGGTATTTACTTATCTTCCTAGAAAAACTGCCTGCCAAATAAATAATTAGAAAATAGATTTCCCCCTTCCCACTTGTTAATTTTTTTTGCCTCTAATAAGAGTAGGAGAAGATATTTAAAGAGATCTGATAATAAAGCATAGCCTACTCCAATATGTTCTTCAGCAGTCCCACAATTTCGGTCCTTCACATCATTTTTGATAAAAACATAATGTTAAATCATTAGAAAATATATGGCTTATACAAAGGCAGGTAGCAGGAAGGACCATTCCAGGTATGAAATACTAGGCTGTGATTTAAGAAGGCCTTTCTTGAGAAAAGGTTATTTTGCAGAATTCCAGCTGAAGTGGGCTGCCAACTCTGCAAAAGCGAGCAGGGTTTACTGGTGATGAGAGGGACAGGGAGGGAGAGAGCTACTGTGAGAGAAGGCAGTTGCACACCCTGTACCCTAGCAAGCAGTCCCACATTCACTTCTGGCCTAGGAGTAGGATTCAGTTCAACAGAGGATTCATACTGCGCCACAGTGATCCCTCCAAATCCAGGGCTCAGGCCCTAACCCAAGGTGAGCACCGGTAGGGCTACTCTCATGCTTCAGAATAGAGGGCAGGCACCTGGCCTCCAAATGCACTGATACAGCTTAAAATATATACATATACATACATACATACATACATATATATATATATAAAGAAACTTGGAAATGCCTTCTAAGGAAGCACCTTCATTAGAAGTCATTAGCGATCGGAGATCTGAAGGTTGTCGAATACACGGTGAACGAGTCACTATAGGTGTTCATGACAGAACTTGTTTTTCTCTTTTAAAATTCCTTAAATCATTGCTGAAAAGACACCTTTGAAGCAGGTTTTGTTGTTAAAAAAATGGTGGCCTATCAATTACAAAACAGCACACCCCCAAAACCAGCTGCTTCACATTCCATTCATCAATCTTTCTGTTGCTTATGTCAAACATTGACAGGTTGAATGTATTGAGAGATAAGAGTTTGTCCTTGGATCTAGCAGGAGGGAGGAAATGAAGGCTGAGCACCAGCCCACAGTGCACACACTGGCAAGTCTAAAAAGTAAATTGGGGCCTTGAAAACACTCATTCGCGTGTGCCCTGTGCTCACCTCGTGCAGCCACGCAGGAGACACAGATGTATGTGTCACCATAAGCAGGGAAAAAATAGGGATCCCTGAGCTAGAGTACCTTTTTTTCTGGGTGCACTTTGGGCAATGCAATAATAACGGGCATAAACCCCCAGGAGAATTTCAAAATTGTTTCTAGATTAAATAAATAAGTAAATAGATAGATAGATAGATAAAACCACTAAAATAAATAAATAAATAAAACCACTACCCTTGCAAATGCATATATCAGAAAGCTCTGCATTAACAGGGAGCAGATAGCCCTTGCAAATCCAAGCATACACTTAGGAGCCAAATAGGTTGCTCTAATCCTGTTTATCCCTGAAACTGGTTGCATTTCCAGCATTCCTCAGGACAATCCTCATCTTCATTCAGGTTCCTCCCACCCAGCTCCAAGACTCAGGGCAAGTTCTTCCCTTGTACATTTTCCCCAGAGCAACTCCTTTGGGAAAGAAAGGAAGCAGTGTCAACCACAGAGACAGCAAACCTAAAGGCCTACCTTTGCCAAGACTGGCAATAGGTTCAAAGGTACTCAACTGAACAATCCAACTCATATATTCACCCAGGATGAAAAAGGATGAAAAAAAAAAGTTACTTTTAATTTCCTCTAACTTTTCTAGGTATTATATGTGGTCAAGCAGAAGGAAAAATGTCTAATGGCAAATGCCAGCTTGGAAAATCTGCTGTACCACAACAAAAGTCCTGTAAAATGATAATACTTCCTCCACAACCTGGGAGGCCAAATACATCCAAGACTGTGAAGTGTTCTGGTACTTCAGAAAAGTAAGCCATGGAGGAATGCAAGATAGACAGATAATTCTCATTGATAGCATATGGGGAAACACTGAAGCAGAAAGAATTTAAGCAACTTGTCACTCGAAAAAAAGAAAGAAGAAAAAAAGTGTGGAGAGTGCCGCAAAGACAATTTCCTCCCCCCCTCCCCAGTACTTCAGGTATTTAGAACAAGCTTCACCATGAAGAACATTACTACTGAAAATAACAGCATGGAAGACAAGTGACTAGCAGATTCCCAACTAAATAGCCCAGTGAACATAAAACACCATCTCATTTATCCCATCACTGGTGTTAGCATATGCTCCCACACAAGATGACTGAATGCAGCATGACTGTACTCATTTGGATAGCAATTGTTTAAGCCAGTCAAGGGAAGAGCTGCCTGTCACTTCTAATCCTTTACTCTGAAAGGTGGCAGCACCAGCTCTGCCTTCATCCTTCCACAGGATCTCACATTATCAAACACCAAGGGGCTATCTACTACCAAACAAGTTTCATGGCAATGTAGTAACTAATGACACTGGAGGAATGACTTTTGATTTCCACTTGCAATACTTCTGTCTGGGTGGTTTCAAAAGAAAAAAAAAAAAAAAAGTTATCAGTCAAGAAATAGCAATTTAGAAACCCTAAATGTGGGGACAGAGATGCCTGTGGGATTTGTGTGCGTTAGCTTTGCTTGCAACAATAGATTAGGAAACTGGATTGAGAGTTACAAAAAAAAGAGGGAGGTGGAAGGAGGGAGAAACTGAAGTTAGACTGATAGAAACTGTTGCAAATTCTGCACTTTTGAAAAGACAGCTCTGATAAGAAGATACTCTCAGGTTAAGAGAGTCTATACCTTCCCACATTCAAGCACAATAGTTGTGCAGCTAAAGTATTTCCCACCACAGCTCTGCGTGGTGATTTAAAATACCCAGGAAATCAAAACTTTAGAGAATGATTGTTTTTACTCCCAAATGCTCAAATGAAAACTTAAGCTTTTTCAAAGTGTCTTCAAATCAGAAAAATGCATTGCCGTATCTGTAAATGAACAAGAATCAATATTCCACCAGCAGCCTTATTAGGAAGTCTTTCAAGCTCAGCCCTCCAGAAATGTCCAGTTTAAAACTACGCCTTGCTTAAAGAATTAGAGGAGCTGCAGAAATCACAGAATTTCTAATATTTATAAATAATTTATAACAATTCATTATGACAACACTATTTTCAGAACTCAAGATTAGGCAAGAATACCATTTCAATGTACATTCTCACATCACAAATACATATGCACACACTCATTTATTTATTTATTAAGTTTTTCCAGGAAAAACATACGCATTCCAGTCGATCTTTTGGAAAGGAAATATAGTCATCTGAATTGGTTTTTAACTATCAAAAAATTGGCATTTTATAACATTGCATTTAGTAGTTCATCTAATTCTCTCTAGAATAACAAAGTACCTACTCTAAATTTAAGACAGCAAAGTACCATGACCACCCTTCATCCTTCTGAGGGCAAATGCTGATGGAATACTCTGCCCCACCAAAACAAACATATGTCCCACAGTACTCTAAACGGTGCTTTCCATGACTGTTGACATCATTAGAACTCACTGAGTGCAGATATAATTGGGAAATGACCACAAAGACATATGGCTGCAGTAAGTTTGTTATCAATTCCAAAGCATAAGCATGGCAACGTATCTCTGAGTGTTTATCCAGCACCACTTCTGCAATTTTATTTACCTGAGTCACTGTAGCTACTATCTGCAAAGGTACTGCTGCATATTTTTAGTAGATAAATTTGTATAAGTTTTTATAGTTCATTAAGTATCTTACACTGCCAGATATCAGAACATTTCCTACAATTGTGTGATACAAAACAAAAACAAAAACAAAACAAAACAAAAAAACCCAACAACAACAACAAAAAAACCCCACAGAATTAAAGAGACCACCTCCATTTTTAAATGTTTTACTGCTCAGGACTTTAACATGCAAACTGTATATTTACCATTCAGTAATACATGTCACTTGAAAAGGCTCAGTGTTTGGATTTTCTTCATTACTCCAGTTAATGCAGTCTTTTTATAGTCTAAATGTTTGTTGCTCTTTGGTTTATTTGTTTACGAATTCTGCATCTCCTGGAGACATTTGCAATGTGTTCTGTAAAATGCACTTGGGACAGCAAAGAGAACTCTGGAGGTTTAATCCTGACTTTGACAACACTTCCCTCTGTGCCTACGGATAAAAGACAAGCTCTCCCTCCCTCTTCCTGTAGCTTCAGCTTCCATGAAAGAATTTCAGAATAGGCTAATAGACCTCCTGCATGAAGATCTTAAATTCATTAAACTATTTTAAGGAATAAAAGTTCTGACTATTAATAATTTATTCTTATTACTGATCCATTTAAATACAGAAGCTGCAAAATCACTTCACATGCCTATTAAGCACAACCTCTCAAGCTAACAGTAGTTCATTATTGTGACAGTTTGCCAGCTCGGGCTTCCTAGTTGCTCCTATTGCATAAATTAGGAGTCTTCCATCATTTTTAAGGTGAGGACTTAAAATGCATGACTTCAAAATATCCTCACGGGGCTGCTTCTTACTTCTAATTTTTCTGCTTAGAATTTATTAAGATTTAGCATTTCTGATTTGTTTACAGAAATTTTCCCCAGGCCAAGCAGTATCACCTGGCTTTTCTTCCAAACCAATCTGCCAAGAGGATGTGGTCTAGAAAGGACTTTTTTGTCAGGTGACAAAAGAACACGGATAATATTTTGTTAGAACAAAAGACAGAAATATATATGACTTTTTGCAGAGGGAGTTGGCCAGTGAGAGAAATGAGGGTTTAGTCAAGATTCAAATGAATTTAATGGCAGACTAAATATTTGTTTCAGTAGTGGCTTGCTTAGTTTACTTGCACTGCCATATTAAGTCTAGGATGCTGAAGACAGTAAGAGGAAAAAAAATGAGGGAGGGCAGATGTCGCAGTTGCCTACAAATATGGGAGAGAATGCCATTAAATAACAGAGAGGCTGATTATTCACGTTACCAGTGAAGGACAGAGTAGGAAAGAAAGGCCTTCACAATGTTTAGATGTCATTCCAGAATCAGTACTGATTGAAAAAGAGAGACATGCAACCTGAGCCTTTTGAAAGGTTCACTCCAGGTTGCCCACACATATAACACATTATGAATACCATCGTATTATTAAAATCACCTATGCCCTAAATATTTATCAAATAGAATTTCCTAAGTAAACTTAAGAAGCGTCAGACTTCGGTTTGATTTCACATCTGATTATAAAGCTGTGATCAATCACCCTCTCAAATTAAAAAAAAAATGCACAAAAGAAAACAAACAAAAAATGGTTTATGGACACTGATAGATAAAATGCTCATTTATAATGTCACTCACACACTTACCTAGGGTAATGCATCTTGTTCTAATCACTTGGATACCGGCAATTTGTGAATAAACCAGAGGGTTTGTTCACTGATGAACAATAACACTGAATAGAGGTCAGCTGTAACAGCTTTACAAGGAAAGATTGCTGGAGCTAAAATATATCAGTTGGGCTGGGTAAATACAAGAAAAGAGGAACACATTTTAACATTGAACTATAATACTGAAGGGTAAAAAGCAAGAGCCAAAGAGGGAGATGAATTAATTAGTGTGGTGCCAAGAGGTAGTGGAGTGGGGATAATGAAGAACAGTGGGATCAAATAAGGAAAAGCAAAATGTAGGCTGAGTATGAAATAAAAAAAAATAATAAAAAAAAAAACTCTCTAATAATGAGATTTATAATTCCGGGAATTGGTCTCTCAAGCGAAACGATGGAAACACCTGCCTAAGATTTAGGACTTTTAAATTTAGGTTGCGCAAAGGCACTAATGCACAACACACAAAGTATGCACAAAGGCACACGCACTTCAGGGAATAATGCAGTACTGGTGGGGACAGAAAGAGCGGATGTGGCGACATCCTGTCATATCCCTCTGACTGAATTACAATTACCAACATCCTCTTCAAGAACAGCCCAAAACACATCCTACGCCTGCACCAGACCAGCTGTGCCTTGAAGCGCTGCCTACTTGGAAAACAGATGAACATATATGCATGAGGGGACAGGCACACAGGTGACAGAACAGACTGGCCCAAAATAGTTCTGCATATGGCAAGGTGAAGATGTATGAGCACACCAGGACTTTGTTCTCATCATAAAACCATGACACCAGTTCTTGCACCAACTCTCTCAGCCACCTTTCCAGGCTTCCTGAGCGTGCCCGTACATACCACAAGCAAAACAATTTTAAATCAATAAAGAACTCAGTATACAGAAATGCAGAATATCATTACTCTGATTCAAGCATTTTGTGGCTTTATAGAGCACTGAACCCATGCCACAGCATTCAGAGGCCAGGCTTAGTGCTTTAGTTACAGCATGCTGGTTTTCAGTGCTTTCTGGAGTGAACACAGCAGTTTGGAAGCACGACTGCTAGTGCTGCTGCCTCTCCATTTTGGTTCACCAAGGCCATGCAAGCCAGCTATGGGGTAACGATTGGGTCTGTGAAGCAAAACAACATGTTGCTTCAAAAGGGCTGCAAGACAAAAATGCCACATGCAGCTGATGATCAGCAGTCTTGCTGCTGTTGCAAGTGGGAAACATCACCTGAACCTGTTCCAACTTTTTTTTTTTGAGGTTTTGCTCTGCCTAACCTCATATGAGAGTGAAAACTAGTGAACGCTCTGCAGGCAATTCTGGGAGCACTGCAGAGACCACAATTAGATGAGCGCTCTGTTCCTAGTAATGGGCAGGTCATTCACCTATGTGGAAAAAAAAAAAAGAAAAGGAAGGGTTTATCAGGAAATTTGAAGCTTTAAACTGGAAGCAATTTGTTCAATGGCTATTTTGACCACAGAACTTCCTAATCTGAGTTCCCATAAAGTTTGGCTTGCAGCCAGCCAGAATGGTTAGTTTCAGCTGCACAGCTATCTTCCACAGAGGAAATAAAAGGATTTCAAGCCCTGGAGTCATTTCCTTTGGTTCTCGGCTCATTCAGAAAAAATGTCCTTTCGGTCAGTGATATCTCCAACTTAATTCCTGCTGCATGACTTTAAAAAAAAAGTCTTTGTGGGAAACTTTTTCTGACTGTTTGGAACTGTTCCCTATAAGCTCTTTGCCAGTTGGTGTAAAATACCTTCTTTCCTCTCAGAAGCTTTCAAAGCAATAGGTCCTCTCCCCTTCTGTGTTAACTCTGAGTTTTCCAGAAGTGACTGTTCATATGGTGAGCCCACTTAATAATCGTGCAAAATGTTCACACTCGTACTGTTAGAAGTATGGGTTTGTAGAACCATGCTTCAAAATAATCCATTAAATATACTCCAATTACGGGATATCTATGTGCATTATCAAGCGCAATAGTACAAGCAAAAAAAGTAAGCATCTATCAAAGTGAGCAATGTATTGTTTTATCCAAAGTACCATAGGTTTTGAGGCACGTAATCATAATACATTGCCTGCCTCTGTGTCTCACTTTCCAGAGCAGCTGACAAATAGTTGAAGATTTAGCTGCAAATCTGAAAAGTGATCCAAAGGACGCAAGTAAGTTATGTTTAAAACAAGCACACAGGCCAGACAACATAAATGCCAAGAGTGTAATGTCCTATTCAAGAGAGTGCTATGCCTACTCCTTGAGGCTATCTTCCTAAGCTCCCAGTCAGGGTTTTGCTGAAATAATGGAGATAACATTTTTGACACACAGTAATGACCAAGTTCATTCCAAGCGCATCAGACCAGGGAACACTATCTTTACATCATTAAAAAAGAGAGAGGAAGCTTTTCAGACATATCCTCAGGCCTGTGATATTTCTAAAAGTACTATAAAAAATATTAAAGCGTAGGGCTCAGTATACATGTTAGCATACGCAAATCTAATAATAGTGAGCCTATCTATTCTTTGTCCTAAAATGAAATGAGAAGCACCAGAGCTCACACATGTTCTGTGAAGACTAATTTTAGTAAAAATCAAGGTCTTCATCAGGAACGTGTTTCAGCACGTATCTAATGCTAACTATACACGTTCTAATGTGACCCTTTTTATACTCAGAAAATTCAGACCACAGAGTAAAGGACACATGCAAAATGGAAAAGTTAATGAGTTGAACCGTACTGTCAGCTTCAAATGTCAATGTCTATGTTGTCATTGATAATTAAATTACTCTTTCTAGGAAAGTTTATGACTAGGCCAAAGTTATATTTGTAGTTACTATTTTTGAGTTATGACTTGTGAAACATATGTCTGAATGCTCACAACTGTCTATTCTTCCATTATAATGATGCAATGTATTACATGACATGGACTGATATATGGACTTTGAACTTAGTAGTTCAACACACATATACACATATTATACATATGTATATTTATATAGAGATACACATACACACATACAAACATGGGTCATCCTGGAAATAATTCCTCCTATTTATTCCTGTGGAAATTACAATAGATACGAGTACAATAATACTAACTGATGGAGCAAATTCTCTCATACAAAACTTTATTTTTCAACATAGTCACTGTCATTAGCAATGCTTTTTCATGAGCCATGAACAAAAGCCTGCATTCTGTGCTCCGAACAATCTGCACCAGTGGAGGTGACTCACTGCTTCACATCTCCTACAACAGCAACATTGCTGAAATGCACCACCCACCACCTCACTGTGCTCACGTCCACTGTTTGGTCTCCTTAAACATTCAGTGAGCATCTATGAACGTCGATGGGTTCAATTTTTTCCACATGGAGGAATTCATTTCCACACCTTTGCTTCATACACACTTGTCTGACTGCCCCTCTGCTGCCATCTGTCACATGACAAAGACATTTAACAAAATAGTGGGGGGAAAGTTCAGTATCTACCGCCACACCACCAACATTCACCTCTGAAGTCATGGGCTAACAAAATAAAATAGGAGGTATTACTTTTGGAGCAGTCCTCATATATTCATATATCACAAGCTCCATCACAACACTGCTTTATACAGAGCTACTAACATCTTAAAACATGAGCTGGAACCATCAGACTGGAGCAAGAGCAGCCCTGTGGAGATGGACTTAGCCTCGATGGATCAGCCTTGAGTAAAGAAGACTGAGAGGGGACCTGATCCAGGTCTATAAATATCTAAGGTGTGGTGGGCAAAGTGGCGAGGCCAGACTCTTTTCAGCAGTGTGTGGAGACAGAACAAGGGGAAACTGCCAGAAACTGGAGCATAGGAAGTTCTGCACCAATGTGCTCAAGAACTTCTTTACGGTGAGGTGACGGAGCGCTGGAACAGGCTGCCCAGGGAGGTTGTGGAGTCTCCTTCTCTGGAGATATTCAAGACCCGCCTGGACACCCACCTGTGCGACCTGGTGTAGGGAACCTGCTTTGGCAGGGGGGGTTGGACTCGATGATCTCTGGAGGTCCCTTCCAACCCCTATGATTCTGTGATTCTGTGACTTCTGGGTACCAGTGAACGAAAAGATGTTCCTGAGCCAGCAGTGTGTGCTTGCAATCTAGAAAGCCAACTGTATCCTGGGCTATATCAAAAGTAGAATGACCAGCAGGACAAGGGAGGTGATTATCCCTCCCCAGTCTGTCCTTGTGAGACCCCACCTGCAGCACTGCACCCAGACCTGGGGGTCCCAGCATGAGAAAGATGTACAGCTGTTGGAGCAAGTTCAAAAGAGGGTCACAAAGATGATGAGAGGGCTGGAGCATCTCTGCTATAAGGAAAGACTGAGGGAGTTGGGTTTTTTCTGCCTGCAGAAGAGCAGGCTCCAGGGAGACATTATAGTAGTCTTCCACTACCCAGAGAGGGACTATAATGAAGTTGGAAAGTGATTCTTTATCAGGGAGTATAGCAACAAAGGATAATGTTTTTTAAACTAAGAAAGCATAGGTTTAGATTAGATATTTGGAAAAAAAATATGTTTCCTATGAGAGTGGTGAAGCACTGAAACAGGTTGCTCAGAGAAGCTGTGGATGCCCCATCCCTAATGTTTAAGGTCAGGCTGAATGGGGCTTTGTACATCCTGGTCTAGTGGGAGATGCCCACACCTATGGCGTGGGTTGGAATGAGAAGGTCATTAAGGTCCCTGCCAACCCAAATCATTCTATGATTCTATGAAAACTGAAGATGTTCTTCACCCTAACTCAGAGATTTTCTTACAATCCCTTGAATAGCACTGACTAGATCTGCAGCCTCCCATGTGGATGCCTACTAGAGACAAAATAAGCTGTAACATATCTCATTTCAGTTTTTCATCTTATTAAGGAATTTTAAGTGCTATCTAATTCATAAAATAAATATATAACAATAAAAACATTTTTGTATTGCAAAGTTTTAAATCTTTATTTATCAGAATAAAATGAGGATGCAGACACACTGATGCAGCATATAAAATAAAAGCCATGTGTGAAGATATATATATATATTTTTAAGTAATATGTAAATTCAAACCAAATGTTAAGTGGAAAGTTTCTCCCCTTTTACATTCATTCCTCTTCTCTTCTTCCTTCTAGGAATGCCAAACCCAGGAGTGGAGTATCAGTAAAGACTGTCTAAGCTGAAATGAAATTTCTGGTTTCACTTAGTCTTGTAGGCAACATGTGCTTTCACTCTTCCCTAAAACACAGTGGGTACCCGGGGCTTTAAAATCTTAATCTGAAAATCCCATTTTCTTATGAGCCTTATTAATATGAGATGACTGATAGTCTCGACTTCCAGTTCAAATAATAAAGGAGCATTTCATATCCATTCCTCTGTCTTATTCCCCATTCCTAAAACACAAGCTAACTTTCAAGGGTTAATTAAAAAAAAAAAAGATTTTGGAGTCATTTTATTTTCTTTAATGTGTGAACCTACACACACCCCCTAGGCCTCACACTGGCAAACACACAAGCAAGTTGCAAGAAAGCAATACAACACAGCAAGACTTCACTCCTCCAGATTCTTTGGCATTTCAGCTGTCCCCAGAAACCACTGCAGCTCCCGTTTTCCCCAAAAGCACCCCAAAGCAGCCAGTCAGCTTTGCTGAGGGCAGAACAGGTACCCCCACTTCAACCTGAGAGCCAGGCATGCTCCCAAAGGAGCAACTCTTGTTATAAAAACCAAGCTTGCTTCACCCTCTATACAAACACTCAGCTTCTCTGGTGGTCAAAAACACTCAACCATTTTTCAACTGTAATTTCATCATGGCCTGTATACCCTCACTGATTCTCACTGTCAGCATTTTGCACACATTTTTCCCCATCTAATATCCAACACTGATAGCGTCAGATCATTTTCTGTCTGAACAGCCCATCCTTCTCTATGCTCTTTTAAGTAAGGAGAATTCCAGCATTTCCAAGGACTGTAAGAGCATGAGTTTGAGTCTGGGTGGAAGGAGAAGACAACTCTAGCTTTCACAGGAGGAAAGACTGAACAGGTAATCTAGACAGACAGCAGCTGTAGGAACTACTCCATCAAACACTAAGAGAGAAGAAATTAAGTAAAATAAGGATTAACCAGCTTCCTATGCCAACCATCACTTTTTTAACTTCCCCATTGGAGATTTCCATGCATGGATACATAAGGTCTTCAGAGGGGCACTTTGGCTCCTGAGAGCTCAATGGCAAAGGGGGAGGAACTTGGGGAGATGGAAAAATTCAGCAGCTAAACATTCAGAGGCATCATTTCCAAGCAACCAAGTCAAATCTTGCTGAGGGAGAGGTTCACAGAGGAAATTTCAGAAGTGACGAATCCATTAATGCAGCCAGCAGCTCACTGTATCATTCAGGTGGGTGTGATGAGATATGATGCTGGGCTGGATCTTCCCAACTGATAGCGGCTGACTTGGAATCTTTTGGCAAAAAAAAAATGAGTAGAAGCAGGAGCTAACCAGAAGGAAGGAGCAGGTTGTAGGGATGGTAATCTCTCAGCATACAAACAGTTGGGGGAGTTTGTAAAGTCAGAGACAATCAAAGGATGATAACCAGATCTACTCCTCCTGCAAACAAAACAGGCTAGAGAATGGAAGTAGTCAAATTGGGAAAAGTAACTCAAACGTGGTACTGACAACATAACAGAACGCTAGTGGCTTCCTAGATGGCTAAGGCCCTTGACATATGTTGAGTGAACTGGAATGCATTCTACAATAAGAAAATACTCCGATATTAGGAAATATGGTTAAAGTGAGGTAATGAGCAGAGCACTAAGACATAACATGCGTGGCGCAGAGTAGGCCTTAACAGTGGTGGAAACAATCAGGTAAAGCCTGGCTGCAAGTAACACAGAATGATAGGAATGACATGCAAAATATAAACATGATGAATGATAATTTTGCATTACTGGAGAACTGAGCCTGTACTATGGAGTGTTCCACAAGGGTAGCACCAGTAGCAACATGCAGAGACGCAGAAAGATGTAGAAAGGCAGGAAACAGAGCACTCATAGGGGACTTTAATTATCCCTATGCAGATTGGGCAAAATGGGATATAATGCAAAAATCACATTTTTAGGTGCGATTTCACAGAGCAGCTGCTTAGGAAGCCCTGAAGAACAGATGCAACTCTTAATTTGAAACGACCACAGAGGAGGTAGGTTATGGGACAAATTGACAAAAGTGAACAGTAACAAATTGCAACAACAGATGGTATTCACCCTGCCTGTTCAAAAATAGCTGGCGCAATCACTGACTACACATGTTAATAAGTGATGTAAAGCCTCTTTTCTAAAACCAACTTTGTACTGAGGACTGGGGAGGCGGCATGTGTGGTGACACTATTATTAAAAGATTACAGGTGAGGTCCACGTATCCACAGGTCTGTGAAACCTGATATCAAATTGTCAGAAATTACAGAAAGAACTAAACCACTGGAAATAGAATATATGGAAAGAGTTAGCCTGGCTTTTTTGGGTTTGCCTCACAGACCTACTGGAGTTCTTTGAAAAGGTCAACAAGCCTGCGGATAAGGGTGATCTTGCTAATACAGTCTGTTTGGATCTCTGAAAGGCATTTGAAAGGTCCCCAACAAAAGGTTTCTTAGGAAGCTAAGCAGTCATGGAGTAAGAGGGAAAATTCTTGGATAAACAATTGGTTAGAAGAGAAAAACAGGGTAGAGGGCATGGTCTTTCTTACAGCAGAGGAACAGCACCAATGGGACTTCCACATGGAACTCTGATAGGACCCATACTGCACAAACTACTTTTCTAAAAGAAGATGAGAAGAGGCTAAGGAGTGAGGTGAAAAGACTATTTAGGAGAGAAAATAGTGTGAGGCAGTTGTGAATAACTGCAGAAGGACCTTATTATAATAAGTGGATGGGTAATAAAACAGCAGAAGAAATTCAATGTAGATAAATTTAGATGATGAACAGGGAAGAAAATTTCAGTTTCGTATTTTAAAATGATGAGCTTTGTAATCCATAGTAATATTGACTTCATATTTTTTTCAAAAAAGCCAACTGAATACTAGAAAATATTATAAAAGGAGGAAGAAGTAAGAAAAAGAACATACTGCAGAAACGTCTACATACCTTTCTCTGTCAGCTCTCAAATATTTTAAGTTCCAAAAACTCAATCTCATAACTAGGCACTAGGGAAAACACAACAGAGAGCTGCAAGACAGAGACTTCTTAATTCCAGAAATCTCAAAATCACTTGTTGCAAGCATATACCTTCTGCAGCTATTTTAACATTTCTACTGTAGCAGTTCAAGAAACTAGAGTACAGATAGCAGGAGCTATGCAATTCTCTCTGATGTAAGAAATCTCACTCACTCATCCTGATAAATATGAATCTGTCTCCAAAATCCAAAGCATATTTAATATCTGTTTCATGATTTTTTTCTCTAATAACTAACTTTTCTTCTCCAATAACTAGCAATAAAATCTATTTTTATTAAAAAGGAAATAACTACTAGGATAATGTGCAAGAAATATACAACAATTAAACCCTTAAATCCTGAATACTAATTTTTCTTCAGTTTGGAGACATTTTCAAAGATACATTCCATCAATTATGTAGAATTTATCCTGCAATTTACTGTGAGCTGAACTGACTGACAAGAGCAACCGAGATACCTCAAGCAAACAAGGTCACTCAGATTTTTCTTGCTGTTTCACAATTGAAGGTTGACCACAAAAACCTTTACTTTCTGCAGAATGACATTCTTGTTTGTCTAAATACGCAGGCAATTAACATAGAGATAACATGCATTTAAATGGAGGTCCCCGTGACCCCCATCTCCTGGCTGCAATCTTTGCTTTGAAAGCAGACAGCTTAGCAAAAATATTCAATAAAAAACTGAAGGGCAACAAGTCCATTTTAAATCATTTAAAAATAAATAGTGTTTACTGTTCCATATTTAATAAGTTAATAAACAACAACTCGCAAGCAATGAGGGCTTAGGTCTGAATAATCTTTATAGGGATCATATTCAAAAAATAAAATGAAATATTAAAAAAACTAGTTATTTCTCTTTTATTCAGAATATTACAGAATATTCTATGAGAAATTACAGCCTGTGTTCTTATATTTTTCGAGCCTTGCATTTCGCTCCTCTTCCCATGTCCCAAACGCAACTGTGACATTATAACTTGCTCCAGTTACTCAAATTTCCAATCCCAAATATTTCTTCCTGTTTCCACCCACCCCTCAAACATCCATAGCTCCCTTCCAAATTATTTGTTAGGCAAGAACAGCGAAAGGTCTTGCTCAACCATAGATGAGGAAGCAGAAATTTTCTGTGGTTAAATTAAGTGGATAAGAAGTAAACTCACCCTGCATTTCCTCCCACAGGAGCATTGAGTCTCCACTCTACGTAGCTGCCCATTATCTGAAAAAATTTATTAACTGATGTATTTGAAATCCCAGACCTCTATCACATTTGCTTGAAACTGGCCAATAACTTATGTAAACTCTTTGTAAACAAAACTAAACAAAAGAAAAAGAAAGCTGGGCCACTTGGATATTTATCAATCAAATGAACATGTTTTTATTTTTAAAGAGAAAAACTGAATAATTTTTAATTTTTTAATCAAACTTGTAATTCGAGGGGTCTGGGAAAACCATATATCACACCACTGCCATCTAATGGAAGAAAACATCAGCCCACCATTGGTGCTGAGGAAGACCCAGTCAGACAAGAACTAAGTCATCAAGTACAGTTGTTTCTACCAACCCTAATGTGGACTCCTCCTTTTCTCATGTATAAATTTAGGTCTCCACAAAACATTCTGGACTTAAATAAATAAATAAATAAAAATCGCTAAATGTTATCAGGAGATTAGAAAGACTGGTTTGGGATTATTATTATTATTTTTTTTTTAATGTTATTCAACTAAATTCAAAGTCCTAAGATTACCTGTGCTACCCAAATTTAATAGTAGACACTGGTGGTTTCCTAAGTTAAGGGCTGAAAAGTCCACAAGACAAAGTTGCTTTTTAATTGATTTATGTAGATAACAATTGTGTAATGCACCATAGATTAGCACCTAAAGCTGTATCTCTGTATGCCTGACATAACCTAAATAGATGGAGCAATTATTCAAAATGCCCACCCGTTCTGACTCCAGAACTAGTTTGGACAGAATCTTGTTCAGTGTTGAGCCACATCTTTATTGTGAGAGGTTATGATTTTTCTCCTGTGCTGCACACATATTCCTACTTCAGCAACCCCCAAATGCCCAGAAAAGGAGATTTAATAAAAATGATGGCACGGTCTATTAGTGCTTTACTTTCACAGTATATTATCTACCACAAAAGAGAACATTTACTTAATTCACTTGGGTAAAATAGTTCCACCAATCTAAACAAAAGCCAGGGATGTGCACTAATAGGGGAAAATGCGAAACGATGACTTTTCTGATCACTGGCATAATGCAAAAGTTAAGTCACGCTATAATTAACAGATCTGATTCAGAATGGTTCCTGTTGAGTAACCGTATTCATTAAGAGTCTGTTGATGGGATTTATTACCAAATTGTTACTATAACAAGTAAGCATTTGTTTTGCATATGTAGCGTACTCTGAGAGCGTGTGCTGGAATCTGCTCTAGCAGAAGTCAGGAGCAGGGTAATGTCCTCCTCTATGACAGCCTGGGGGCTTCCAACATTCTGCTCTTCTTTGTTTTACAACTTTTGAGCAGCTAACTCCTCAGCAGAATATTGTTGCTTTTGGGAAAGCCAACCTGCCTTCAAGAAACCAGTGGCCAAACACAACTACGGAGATTTGAGCTGCTGCATAATGGCATCAGATAAAATACAGAAGTTCAAGTTTAAGCAAAGTGATTCTGCAAGGCAGTTTAAAAAGCCAATGCATTACAAGTAAGGTTTCAACAGAGCTGATTACAAGCTGCTGTTTCAAGACACAACATTTCTCTTCTATTCAGTTATGTGATATGAAATAGATATTTCCAAGTCTGCTGAGACCACTAAGAGCCTGCTAACATTACCCAGTCCCAAAATGCACTTCAAACACATGCCAAGCTATTGGCAAAGTCTTCTACAGACCAGTGACTCAAAACATTAATCACTGTGTATAAATGAAAATTTTACTTTTTTATTTCTCTAGAAGGAAAAAAAAAATATTAAACCAATTATTTGCCAGTGATATGGGTCTGCAAATTTTGGAAGCAGTAAATTAAGAATAATAACAGATTAGATACGTCACAGAATACTTAAGCATCTTGGGTCTTCTTACAGAAAATATTTGCTAGGCTATGAGTTCATTTACGAAAAGATAATGACCCAGGAAATATTTTCCTTAATTGCAAAGGAGCTGTTTATGACAGCGTCTAGGGAACTAATTAGAAAGGAGTTTCATCTGTAAAGGACCTGGCTTTAAACTCAATAAGTGATTTTTAAAGGACTTGCTTGAGACAGAGCACAGTTTCTATGCAGTCAGATCTGTTTTCTGAGGAGCAACAACATTTTGCAGAAACAGAAGCAAGTACATCTCAGGTCCTCGCGATGGCAGGGAGGCAGCCAGTGTTGGCATGCTCCTGCTACAGGGACTTGCTCAGCACGACTCATCAAATCTTTTTCTGTTTCACTACAGCAGATGTGGAAAGCATTCAGAAGCATGCAAATGGGAGAATAGCTACCTCTAAAGTAAAGTGAGATTTTGTAAAAATACTTCCACATTTGCCAAGGAACATACAGGACCCACTGGCCAATGGAACAAGTGCCAGGAAAATACTTCATCTGATAGCATCATATGCTCCTATTGAGTGTCATCACCTCTTTATGTTACCAGAATATACAGAAACTTCACCTGTTAGTTAAAAAGTGATGGCACCTTATATATTTTGGAATATACACACACTTTTGTTGTCCCTCTAGAACCTTGTAACTTTTAAAATCAGTCATATTTGTAGAGTAGTGTTACAGTTCATGAGCCTGCAGATCAAACACACTTCTACTGGACACAATAGGTTGTGAACTTAAAACACTTCCCTGTTGCGTGAACAATCTCATGGTTTCTTATTGCCAGTTCTTTTCATCTTTTTTTGACATATCCCTGCTCAGTGTTTTTCTAAAGACTAGGGTCCAAGTCTCATGTAGTTACATAATAATATCAGTTTTTAAGTTTAAAGTAAGAAAAATAATAATAGTAATTCTCAAACTCACAGCTTTACTCAAAGAAGTGAAGCAAAATTTAAAACAACAAGAAAAAAGACCTACAAAAGAAACTCCAAACATTTAACAGTTTTAAGCAGCCAGTTTCATGATGTTTAAATGTATATAAAGACTTCAGCAAAATATTTAGCATGGCAAATTGGCTTTTTTTTTTTTAACATTTCGAAACAAACAAAAAATCAATTAGACATTTAAGGAAGAAACATAATTTTAAAATATTCTCAGTAACAGTTTCCCAAAACAAGTGACAAATGGAAAGAGGGCTCTGCATTACTTCCAACGGGCACTAATGCTATACTACTCTACGCTACCTCAGCACCAGGACTGACCTGGGGGCACCAGTGAAGACTCTTTGGATTTGTCAGCTAGTTTGCTAACAAAAATTGGTACTGCTATGTATAGTTCATACTCTCCGTTTAAGAAACCTGGGACTCAATGAACTGGGACTGCTATAGGCAGAGATGGATTAGCAGAGCCATACATAAAACTTGTCGAGTGCGTGCCCATGCTCAGCATCTAACCAGCCTTCTCAAATGCCTCACTGTCTTCTGATCCACCAAATTAAAATATTCCATGTTGCTACACTTTTAATAACTTCTGAACTCTTATGCCACTTATTACGTAAAACTGTAGAATGGAACAAAAAAAAGAAAAAAAAATGCAAACAAACAAAATTAATGCACAAAAAGTCACCACATCTATTGTCTATTCCAGCATCGAAAATAGGATTGATTTATTTTTACGCAAGTCGAGAGTTTCAAAATTAAATAAGTCTGTTTTACAAATTATTTACTTTCTACGAGATCCATTTCCCCTTGAAGCACGCTGTGCATGCCCTCCTAGTGTGAACAGTTTACAGTCTGTGATCAGGCACAGACCTACTTGGCTGGATTTTTTTCCCTCTCAAAATGGCAATTCTGAGAATCATAAATAACACAGCACAGTTATTGCAATTTGAGCTTATTCCCAATAAATAAAATTAGCTAAGCAGTTTTCTATGCAGCTTAGTTCTTTCTTTGCTAGCCTATGATTTCACATTGACTTGCTTCATGTTGCTAGTCACAACCAAATTCTGTCATTGCAAGTATAAAATGAAGAACAGAAATTAATAAACATGTAGTGAAAAATGCATACATTCAAGTGATCACAAATAAGCTCTAATCTTCATAGAATATTCGAAAAGAAAAAAACCTTAAAATTTAAAATTATATATTGCCTAACATAGATTCTAGTGTATACCTGTTATACGCTACACAGTTCTGTTTATCAGAGCACTAGAGCGGAAACCTCCTCATCATTAAGCCCCAAATATCAGAATACTTAGGGATGCTGGTAAACTTAAGCAGTTGAGCAGCATTGCTGACTTAAAACACAAGGCAGGACAGATTCCTTCGGGGAGTTACGAAGCAACACTTTATCACTCCATTCCAATTATCTCCAACGCTTACAATAAGCCTCCAGTTATCACATTTTTGTTCCACAAACAGTTCATTTATGAAACAGGTCATGACAAAGTTTGAGTCTTGGTCTAAAAACAGCAGGGCAACTAGAGAAATAAAATTGTATGGGATATATGGTGAGTTAAGACAGATAACCTAATGGCACGTTTTGACCATAAAACCACTGCAATCCTAATGAATGTGTATCTACATTCTCAGGTTCTGAATTTTAAAAGTAAACAGATTGTTGCTAACACTTATTGACAAGAAAAGATGTCATAATGAAATATTAAAGTTATAAATAGAGTCTCTATAGTTCTCCTCATGTTAGACCCATTTTTCTCCTAAGACAAACACTTCTATTCAACAAACCAAGTCACGTTCACTTTGAAAAAAAATACACATAAAATGAAGAATATGCAGTTGAAGTGTTTGTCTCCTACACATTACTGTGATTCATAGCTTTTATTTATTTAAAAAAAAAAAAAGAATTCCCACAGGTGGGACTTCAGACTTTCAGTCATTTTTCCAGGCCGATCTTCTAAGGTCCTAGTGAAATGCTCAGAATAATGTGAGCTCCTGATTAAACCAGGAAGTAAATCTGTATGCATGCAATTAAAGTGTCTGCAAGGCCAGATGCAGATGACAGTAATTCATACTCTAAGAAATGGGCTTGTGTATTTGGCAGATTAACTGTTCTGTATTCCATTGCTATGAGGTATGGAAACTGTACTGTGAAACAACCATTACTCATTCCCTCTGCTCCAAGCACGTAGGTCTACCAAAGTCGAGCCAGGCTGGAGAGGGCAAGGGGCGATTGCTGGAAAGAGAAGAGCCTACGTGTTTCAGATTAACACTTCCCTTGAATGGCTTCTTTTATTTAATTTCCTCTACTTTTTAAATTAGCAAGTACAGTAGGCCCAGAAGGGAAACGCGCAAGGGGAAGAGGGAGAGAGAGGGAAAAAGCAAAAGCAGCCAAACCTCTCTAACTTGTTCATTAGGGTTTTTGTGTTTGAACATCTGAATGAATCATGTGTCTGTTTTTGATTATTCTCCATATGTGATTGTTGCCTGCTTTGTTCATTGATTTCTGGCTATTTTGTCATGACTGGGCTTATTTTGTTTTATATATTGTTCTCTTACAGAGTGATTGTTGCTTCTAGTATGTCTCAGTATTTATGCCACCAACAAAGACTAATCTTTAAATGAGAAGTTACGTCAAAAGAATTCCCTCGTTAACTCCCTTGAAGCATATATGATTTCTTCAGACCGATTGCTTAATTCATACCAGGAGTAAATCCTCAGATAACACTATTACTTAGCATGCCAGGAATGTAGCAGGTATCGCTAGGGATACTGAAGAGTGACTTAATGTCCAATTTTCAGAGTGTTTTCCTCGTTTTTCAAAGAGGAAACCTAACACTTTTTGCTAACCAGAAGTCTATTTTCTGCACATTTATACACATCGTATTTGAAACAATTTCTTTGTTGTATTCACTATTTTATATTTTTAGGTCTACTCTACACCTTGGAATAAACATGAATGAGGCTGAAATAGATTTTGAAATCTCCAATCACATGACTTCTTCTATCATTGACATGAAGATAATCTTCCTCACTGCATAAACAGCAGAGGATGATGGGATCATTTAACAGGATAGCTCGTACTTTGAGAAAGATGTGTGATAAGCAAAAGACTGAGAAGGAGCAAACAAAATGCCTGCTGTTTGTTTGCTTGCTTGATTTAAAGGACTGGATGCAGGCCCCAGTGAATTAGAGATACGTCAAGTTAGATTCAACTTTTGGAAAAATCTTCGAACAAATAGTATATAAACCAATTCATAGTGCCTCAAAGGCACCAGGTGATGAGTACCACACAGCATTGATTAGAAAGAGTAAATGTCACACTGCATCTCCATCCAAACAGAGGTAACTAAGTCTCATGGAGAGGTAAATACTGTATATTTCAATCAAAGCTTGGTTGTCTCTCATAACATGAAGAGATAGAAGAAATGTGACCTAGCTAAAACTGCTGTGACGTAGGTGCCAAACTGATTGGCATATCCAATTTAAAAATAAAGTTCTCAATGGTTCACTGTTAAACTACCTGGTATACTGAGAAGGTTTCCTCATATGTCTCTCCCAGGTCTGTTATTATTCAGTCTTTTCCAAATTATCTTGTCCGGTGGCTTATAGAAATCATTTATTAACTGTGAAGAGGATACTAAAGAGGTAAGTGCTGTAAGCACTCTGAAGGACTTAAGGCTTGAGAATAATCTTGGCAAATTAAGGAGCAGCCAGGAAAAAAAGATGATAAAATTCAATGCAGACAAATGAAAAGTACTAGCCTTAGGAGGGAATAACGAGCAGCACAAAGAAGAGCACACAGTAAGGAATGCCTGGCTGGCAGCAACCCCTGAGAAGAGAACAACAGAACCAGGGGGCTGCTGAGAATCTCTTAGCAACACCCTCATACAGCATATGTTCTCATACAACACCCTCAAAATTACATCTATACTTTAAATATATGCAGTTCTTTATATGTATAAATAAACAAACAGGAGAGCCACACGATCACACAGATTACAAATGAAATAAACTCTCCACACAACTTAAAATGGCCAGACTCAGGCTGACTGATATTCTGTTCCCGGCTCTGAGGACTTCTGGTTAGAAGTGAACTAATTAGACCAGTGAAGTGCAATATAATAAGAACCATGAAACAGATTGCCTCTAAGGAAGGAGTGAAAGGTCCAATGTATAATCTAAACGAAGATCAGATAGTTGCATAGCAGTCTTCAAATATATGTTTGCTGCAAAGAAGAAAGGAATAAACCGTTCTGCATCTACTGAGAAGCAAGAAAAGAAGCAATAGGCTCAAATTGCATAACAAGAGATTTGGGTTAGATATTAGGAAGTACTTTATTACAGCGAGAACAGCAAGCACTGTTGCAGCTTGCCTGAAAAGCTTGTGGAACCTCCATCACTGGAAGCCTTCAGGCAAGAGTGAGGCAAACATCCGCAGCCTGGCTTGAGCAGCACTGGTCCTGGCCTGGGGCAGAGGAATGGACCAGATGACCTCCTCACATCCCTTCCAGTTCTGATGCCTGTCAGGCTATTTTTTTTTTTTCCCCCCAGTAACCTCACTGAAGACGAAGGAAATTGTAGCCAGCCTTTAAAGAAGCAAAACTTTTTCTGCCATGAAGCATTCTGTTAATAAATCCAATTATGTTTATGATCTTTTAATGGCACCACTTATGTCATAAAGATCCATCATTGCAAGTACAAATAAATATATCTCTCTGCCCTACAGTGTAATAACACAGCAAGAAAGCAAACTTTTACAGAATTCTAACTCACTGTTGTATGGCTCCAACCACAATAATATCAAAACAGACTACAATATAAAGAGTGCCAAACCAACATGTATGTTTTTCTCAAAGTTTTACCATTCATACTCTTCACAATCTTTTCACTTCACACTTTCGTGTTTTGTGAGGAAATCCATGCCTTTTCTTTTATACTGCAGACAATGGGAATTGAAAGAAGCTCAGATCACATGATACCATGTTTGTGGTAGTGGTTACAATCATACATCTATTGTGGAAGGATAAGGCATGAAGGACAATAAGAACAATCATTTAGCCTGTTTCCACCAGATTCACTCCATTAACCTTTAGGCTCCTGGCTGAAGCATCTATGGTGAATCACAGTGGTCCCAGTCAAGATCAGCAGAGGCAAATAAATTTCTCCCTTCCACAGACTTCATTTAACTATTTAACATATTTACAGACCATTAAAAATCCAATTCTATATGCTTGCTTTGTGTTTCCATTTCAGATGGACAACTTCAAGACAAAAGCCTGGTAGATGAGAAGCTGGACATGAGACAGCAGCGTGCACTTGCAGCCCAGAAGGCCAACTATGTTCTGGACTGCATTACAAGAGGAGTGGCCAGCAGGGAGAGTGAGGTGATTGTCCCCTCTACTCAGCTCTTGCGAGGCCTCATCTGAAGTTCTGTGTCCAGGCCTGGGGCACCAAGTACAAGGACATGGAGCGCTTGGAGTGGGTCCAAAGGAGAGCCACTAAGATGGTCAGAGGGCTGGAGCACCTCTCCTGTGGAGAAAGGTTGAGGGAACTGGGCTTGTTTAGCTTGGAGAAAAGAAGGCTCCAGGGAGACCTCATTGTGGCCTTCCAATATTTGAAAGAAGCTTATAAACAGGAGGGAGAACAACTGCTTACGAGGGTGGATAGTGAAAGGACAAGGGGGAATGGTTTTAAACTAAGACAGGGGAGGTTTAGGTTGGATGTTAGAAGGAAGTTTTTCACACAGAAGGTTGTGATGCACTGGAACAGGTTGCTCAAGGATGTTGTGGATGCCCCATCCTTGGAGGCATTCAAGGCCAGGCTGGATGTGGCTCTGGGCAGCCTGGTCTAGTTGTTGGCGACCCTGCACATACCAGGAGGGTTGAAACTAGACGATGATTAAGGTCCTTTTCAACCTAGGCCATTCTACGACTCTATGAAAAGATGAAAAAAATGAGAGAGTTGACACACAAGAGAACAGAGAACATCTCAACCTTGCATTGTGCTAGGAAGGAGGTAATATAACCTACATGTTCCTGTCCACAGAGAAAAGTCTTAGCTGCATTCTGGCCCAGGGTTATGCTAACCTACCTGATTGCAGACCTCCTATGTCTTATCTCTCACATCAGCAACCCAGGTCCTCCAGCTCCCCTAGTGCTAAGCCCCAGCTCCTTCTTGCTCCAGGATCACATCCCCAACCACTCCTAACCCAAAGCCCCTCCTATCCCACCATGTTACAGCTCAGAGCAGCATGCTTCCTCCTTGACAAACCAGCTAAGAATTCTTTTATCTGCTTAGCCCCTTTTGTAGCTCCCAGTCCTTTTGTTTGCTGCTAGTCCTCTCTGTATAGATCCCCATACCACACTCTTTCTCCAAAATCCAAACCTCCTGGCTACGCAGCCAGCAGCTGGTACATCCACCTCCTCCTGGCTCAGAAACTGCAGCACTTGCCTTTGTGGCCCCACATGCCAGCTTCCTGCTCTTGGCCAAGTCCATATCTCCTATGGGAGTATTCCTCCATAAAATAAAACAAAACAACAAACAAAACCAATAACCAAACCTGTTTCTCACTGTGTTTCTCAAAGTAATACGGACAGCGTTGTTATAAAAAATCTGCTTTCACAGGGCACAAAGGAAAGGAAAAGCAAGTCCAGACAAAAACAAATGTATGACAATGCTGTTTCTGATGATGCCTCATAACCTATTGGGCTGGTGGAGTTTTCTAAGACTAAAAACGGTAATTTTCCAACCTACTTTTCTCGAGTAGCTAATGAATGCTGCTGCTGGCAGGCAACTGATAAAGGCACACACTTCTACAAACATCAAGGATGTCCTTGGTACATCTGGGAGAATTTTGTACCTTCTCACAGTTTGCCCAAATGTCTTTCTCTGCTGCTTCTCTTCAGACTTCATCTTGTCACCAGTGAGATATTTCTGTACGCAGTGTTTTCACTAACTCACACAGAAATATGGTCCACAACATTCGTCTTATCAGCAGAATCCACTTCAGTACATTCTATTACTCCAGAAGGATTTTTTATATCACTAGCATAACGTTACAGACATTTTAAAGCAGAGGTCCCCACCATACAACTGATTGCTTTTCAGACTAGTAAATGAGTAACAATTCCCACCTTAAGATAATTCTACATATTAACCAACAGCAGATTTGCAGATTAACCAATATGCAGATTTGGCTATACGTACACATATACATATATCAAACGTGCTATATTTCACTTAAAAGTTTTTTAAGATATTATCAAAAAATTAAGAAAGAAATAAAAATGTAAAACCAGAAAATGAATCATTTTCATATCTTGGTATTGCAACTGGTAGATCTATTTGTGTCACAAATAACTTCTACTTCCAATAGTGTAGACCAAGACTTTACAGAAACAGAAAAATTAAGCCAGGTTTTGTTTGGGAAATTTTTCCCAAAGGTTTCTCATTTTTACATCAGAAATCAATTTGAATCACTAATGGTATCATTCAAATCAGATGGCACTATGTAGTTAGAAGGTAATTTACTTTTCTGCCGAAGCAATTTGATACTTGTTCTGACTTGTGATTTTCATTTTGTTTGTTAATGAAAAAAATTAATGAGTAATGTTACTGGAAACACAACTCAAAGCATTGGCATTATTAAATATGTTTGCAATACACTTTACATTATGTTGATTGCACTGTTGTAGCTATAGCCTTGGCAGTCAAGCCACCAGTCAATCGCTCAAATAATGAACTTGCAAGGCAGACTTTCTGCACATACCTTTGCACTGATTTGTGTTTTTGTCAAGAATTGCCTTTGTTGATACAATTTTCCCATACCTAAAGAGAAAACAAAAAACAGAAATACATGTTATTGTATTTATATATATATATAGCATATATCATTATATACAACATACAAAACATTTCAAGAGCAGTAGATCTCCTTCTTGGATCAGCATATGCCTGATACTCCTGGAGATGTTCCTTCTGCCAATGCAGTTCAACAAACACCTTTAGAGTTCATTTGGAAAGCACTTACCCTCTGCCACAGCCTGTGTACCTCCGGCCACTGCACTGTATCGCTAAGATAAATGTCTGATACAGAGTAAATTGTAGGGCATCAGCACTGCTGATGATGCTTATTTGGTTACATTAGTTAGGCTTGCTTAAAAATATTTTTTCATTTTTAGCTGCCAAGCAAAGTTTGTTGTAATACAGACTAGATCCAACAACAATGCAGGAGGTATCATCATTTATTTGCATGCATGTGCACATATATACACTCTAAACTTCTGTTTTAGATAAACAGAAACTTTTGAGACTTATATCCATCTCCCAGGTCTGAGATTAATGCTAAAATTTATTTGAATATATCAGACCTCCCATAGACAGCACAGCACTTCACCAAAACTTGAATTTGGGCAGCTACAACTTGTTACATTAAGCAATTAAACCGTAAAACAGCTATTTGCCTTTACCTTACAGAGATTTAAACTAAAAACGCAGATTTAATGGTCACTGTCACTAATCCCAAGTGAACGATCACAGAAGAAGGCCATTTACTTCTGAATGCAACACTTCAAGAGAATGAGGAAATTAATTTTATTCCTCTAGTCACTGTCTTGTCTTGGTCCCTGCTTCACTGAAGAGACCTTTCTCCAAAATGTTCTTTACCAGATTTTTTTTTTCTAACAGTTAAAGCTGCTCTGATAGATCAAGTTTTCACTTGGAAAACTCCATCATACACAACTTTCACTATAAATGACGAACATATTACTATAAAAGACGATAATAAAATTGCATCTTCTAATGGCAAAACAAAACACTAGATACGTTCTCTTACGTGGGTGAAATCAACAGGATATTGACTGTGAATCGCCAAAGTGAAGTATACCAATTTTTATTTGATTAATGTTTATTAACAGCAATATAAATTTGGCATTAGTAGCTTCTACCTAAATTCCAGAAACCAGGATATGGAAACCCTGCCACATTTCTCTTCTCTGGCTCAGGACCTATGTCTGCTACTATACAGAAGTGAAAAAAAGTCAAAGCGTTGGTAGAGCTGTACTGTATACTCTCTGACCTACAATTCCATAAATGTATGCAGAAAACTGGAATAAAAATAAAAGTAAAAATATTTTAAAAAGGAAGAATTAAAAAAAAAAATGAAAGAAAAAATGAAGAAAGAAAGAAAAAGACATTTTAAAAAGATAGGAAAAAGAAAAGAAAGTACAGGTAACCAAAGAGGGAATAGAACCAGCACTTGAGAATATGGAACCTTTGAGTTTCAGACAGGGATTCAGTGAACACTTAAATATCATGAAAGGGGAGTGACACCAACACGAAAGACTGGGGACAGCCTACACAAATGATGCCTAAATACACTGGTACCAGTAAAGATTTGAAGCAATTCTGCATCCGAAAGACAAAGTTCTCACCTGAAGTCTCCACATTAGAGGTAACTCATTAATACTCAGCTTTAGATAAAGACCACCATCTCTCTTTATCTTGTTTTTGTGACTCACCAAAGTGAGACTTTCTATTTTCACTGTTTTTCCTTTCTCTAAGAACCAGAAAAAGCATTTCTCTCCATTTGACTTTCACTTTAGGCAGAAAAATGCTTTGCTTTGCTATCATTCAACTGAAACCACTCTGAAAGAGGGCAAACTGACCTAAAAACGTTAACAGTTTGTGCAGCCATCTTTCAGAAGATTTTTTTATTATTATTTTATTTAAAAAAAGAGAGAAAAAAAAAGCCTTCTCCCCTCTTTTTTTTTTTTTTTTTTTTTTTTTTTTTTTTTTCTGGCTCCATAGACAGGCAGGATTTTGTACTCGGAGAGCACACGCAATCCAATGCACACCTACCATGATGGGTAAATGGACAGGTAGCTGTGGGTCTATTTTGCCATAGCTGGCTCCACTCCAAGAGCTTACATAACAGGTTTAATGTTAACCGTGAGATCACATGCTTTTCTAACCTCAGGTGTTTTCAGAATTGAGGCCTTTATATTCACTTATGTTCCACTTAGTTTTATAATTCTTCACAGTAATACCTGGAGTTGACTTTGGCCTCAGAGACATTAGGGCACGCATCTTAAGCAAGCACAGTCAAATTCTCTGCCAGTGTGATTTATGGTTGCTCAGTGAGCCAGTTTACCCAACAGGAAACTTGGCCTGTGCAGTGCATCTTCATTTTTTTGATTTATTTAGATTTAAAATTGACTACATGAAAAACATGCAAAAACATGCCTATCTTGTACAGCAAAGGGCTTCTGACAGATATATGGAAAAAGAATCCAACAAAAATCAGTGGCTAACCCACAACAACCTCAAATAAAACACAACCCCTACCTAAACTTCCGCCAACAAAAACTAACACTCAGCCTCCATTTCAGCTCAGCCACTCCTAATGAATTGATATGTTGTTTCATCCAAGTCACGTGAGAGCTCAAAGTTAACATTTCTTGCCAGCAAAGACAGACATTTTTGGTTACCCTGCTTTTATTACAGATTTTGCAAAGTTATTTGCTGCATACTGTGATCCTGCAAACCCTTAGTTACACTAGAGATTTCACTCATAGAAGCAATCCTGTTCGGTCCAGAAGTTTCCTCCAACACGTAGTTACATGCACGCCACCTATTTGTTTGCAAATACAGCCATCTGAGTACTGAAAGGTGCTACAGCAACGAATACCATTACAGGCAATTAGCCATATGTAGACAATTTAATCAACACTATAAACTCTGGGATCTTCCACAATAAAGTCATTGGAATTAATTTAGACACTATTTTCCTAAATATTTCAAGTAATTATTTCACAGTAATCAGAACATCAGTCCTGATGAAGAACATTAGCTTGTGTGCTGCATGAAATCAGGAACATATTTTGCTCCTATAAATGTAGACATGTTTCTTTCTTGCACATATAGGAAGTGGTACCAAGTTATGCCTCATCTCCAAAGGTGATGGTTTTTCATTCATGTGAGTTTTAACTGTGGTTTCCTCCAAGTGAGAGTACCAAAAATATATTCCTCAGTAACACTGCCCATAGAAATAAGAATAAAGTGCATTACAGGAGATAGCTTCTTGCTTTCTTATATTTAAATGGAAACTACTATACAATCTTGAAGCACCTCTGCTTCAAGAGTGATACCATCAACTTAAACAATACTAGGTATAGTTCACGCATCATGAGAAAACATGATCACTATTTAATTTCCTTCCAAGTTACAGTGCACAGAGGTATTCTTTTCAAGATTTTGAAAGAAAAATTCTAGTCAGAAAAAGATAATTGTGGAGTTCCATTCATCGCAATCCCTTACTACCAACCTTTTGATATAATGACTGAATCATTAAGGATAATCTACTGCAACACACTATCCAAGAGAATAAACGCTATGGATCTGAGAAAACTACCTCAAGAATGTGTCTACTGAACATCTAAAACAGAATTTTCCTCCAGAAGATTTCCAGACAGAGAATGCATTGGTTTTCATTACATTCCTCCCTAAGCATTATTTAAATGTGGTTTCATTTGGCTTCATCCTTTTTTAAATTTTTTTAATAAATCCTCTTAATCTCCTGTATCCAATGATGCTTTCAACATGTTTTCATTTAATAATTTTCATTTAAGACCAGGTGGCCAAGTGTTTGAGAGATCTTCCGTATAAGGAGCAACTGCATAGACCAGGACTTTAGCTCATTAAAGAAGGGCCTGTGCAGTGAAATGAGGACTAGTTGTCTTCATTGTTCCTCATATATATATATATGAGGACTGACAAGTAAATTACAAGATGAACAGTTTAAAAAAATTAGGGGAAGATACTTCACCAGAAGGTGAAAGTTACATGTGGAACCACAGAACGCACCTATGCCTCAGAGACTGTATCTCTACAGAAAGCTATTAGACAGCCTCTGGGCTGGTAGATCTGTCAAAAATAATAATAATAATAATAAAATAAATAAAAATCACAAAGGCACATTTGTGCTCCTGAAAGTCACATACTGGTAGAAGATGGGAGAGGGTATTGGGGAAGTATCACTACGTATAGTCTTTCAAGAACCCCATTCCATTGCACTCCACATTTTCCATATACTCAGCAAGCTCTGGGAAGATGCAAACAATGCAGAATGAACTCCTTAATGTACATCGGAGCTGCAGTACAAGTATATCATTTCAAGAGCTTTCAGGCAAGCAGTTGATCAGCACTTACACTGCAGACAAGGATGACCACTTGTTCCTGGGTTGTTATTTGATAACTACTGCTAAAATGAAGATTGTTTCTGCAGGAAGCACTTGAGTTGTAAGTGATACCTCCTGCAAGATGCGAGAAACATTCCTTTCACCCACACAGATCTGAAACTGATAGGAATTTCCTATCTCACAGCACACAAGAGAGTAAGGCCATTTCTGCTGCTCCAGAAATTTAGGGGTGCAGAGGAAGGCAAGTGTGTGATTAGAATTAAGAGAAATATGAGATTCAGCTGGGAGCAGGCTCAGGGTGCAGGAGGAACATAGCACCATTCACCCTCTTCCTGAGAAGTAGACAAACCAAAGTAGAAAGCTTGCTTGGGGATTGGTACCACAAAAAGCCATGGGGTAGAAGACAGGATGCCCTGGGAGGCCAAATTGGCCAGGCCACTCAAGCTTTTCACCTTTTTCATGTTGTTAAAGAAAACAAATGCATCAGGGAGAAGTCTTTTTATTCTCTCCTTCAAGCTAGCTTTCAAGCTGGCCATAGATGGTCTTGTAACAAAATGGCCATCAGACCACACAGGCCAAGTTCCTCACCCAGCTTGGTACCACAAGTATGCTGCCCTTCTCCATCCAATCAGGACAGTAGGTCACAGACACCTACTAAACACTGTTTTTGCCCCTTTCCAATTGTTGCCTGTGTGTTTTAAATAAATGTGAAACTTGGGATTTCAACCTGAGCAACCTCTTCACAGAGTTCTTCCTTGCTTAGTTAAATCAATGGAGCTTGCCTGCATTTCTTTGCACTTAGGTAACAATATATGCCTTTATCTCGGGAGCTTTTGTCCTTGGATGGATTTGACCAGAAGTAATTGGATTTAGATAAGAAACTCTGAGGCTCTTTCATCCCTGTGAATTAATACATAAATAGTGTAACTGGGTTTATTTTGCTTAAAAGCAGACTCTATTAGGAAAAATTATGGATTTCTGGGGAGGGGAAAAATCCAACATTATGAAAGTCTAAAACACAGAAGGAATTGCTATTGGGTTTCTTGCAAAGATGTTGTTTCTATAATGCTCTCCCCCAAATGCACACAGAAGGGAAGTTCACTCAGAAGAGTTCTCTCCATTACCAGAGATGGGGCTTGTTTGTTGTAGTTTCTTCTGCATATTAATTTAAAGAGAAAAAGAAATTGGAGGGGGCTTAAGACCAAACTCTCTTTTTATTCATACAGATCTGAAATAACTACATTCATCCAATTCAAACCAATTTCTCTTTTCACTGACCAGCTCATTGCTTGGAGGATGGTGGTTGCAGGGAGCCTACAGTGTACTAGATTAACAATACCTCACTTTTGCCCAAGAAAGTTAGAGTTTAACCTCTGTCTTCTCAACTTATTTCAGTCTAGCTTTCAAGTTTATAAAAATCATTCCTTTGCAGACTATAATATAAGTTACCACAGGAATTTAAAATAACAACTTGCCCAAGAATTTCAAAGAAAAAGGGGTGTCTTTCTTAAGTCTTTTGGCCGTACTTCTGTAATAGCACTGGACTTACAGAAGCTCTCCTAGGGACCTTACTGCTGAATTCTGTAAGACTCAGAATTGCCTAGCAATTTTGAAACATAGGTCATATATTTCTGTTCTTAACAACAGAGTTAGGTACGCAGTTTTAAGCAGAAAGTAAAGAATATTGTAGCATAAACTTTCTGGAGAATGCAAGCTGATTAGAAACCTAAAGAATGCATGCATATTCAAGAATATTTTCATGTTTAGAGATTTAGTGCTAAGAAAGAATATAATGTTTTGATTCAGAAATGGATTTATTGGTCACCATCACACCAAAAATGCATTTTTCAGAAGACAAAAAAAAAGAACAACAAATGTCTATGAGCAACATTCTAACTTTAGACAAGACCTAAGATCTTACCATTCTCATAGAATCACAGAATTATTTGAGTTGGAAGAGATGTATGGAGGTCACCTAGTCCAACTCCTCTGCAATGAACAGGGACACCTATAGCTAGATCAGGTTGTTCATATTTCACTCCAGCCTGACCTTGAACGTTTCCAGGGATGGGGCATCCACCACATCTCTGAGCAACCTATTCCAGTGCCTCAACACCATTACTGTAAAAAAAACTTCTTCCTTATATCCTGTCTAAATCTCCCTTCTTTTAGCTTGAAACCATTTCCCCCTGCCCTGTCACAACAGACTGTGCTAGAGAGCCTGTTCCATTCTTTCTTACAGCCCTCCTTTAGATACTGAAAGGCCACTCTCAGGTCTCCCCGGAACTGTCTCTTCTCCAGGCTGAACAGCCCCAGCTCACTCAACCTGTCCTCACAGGAGGAATGTTCCATCCCTTGGATCATTTCTGTGGCTGCACTCCAGGCGCACTCCGACAGGTCCACATCTCTGTAGTACTGAGGACTCCAAGTCTGGATGTAGTACTCCAGGTAAGGCCTCACCAGCAGAGAGCAGAGGGTCAGGATCACCTCCTTCCCCCTGCTGGCCACACTTCTTTTGATGCAGCCCAGGATACAGTTGGCTTTCTGGGCTGTGAGGGCACATTGCTGGCTCATGTCAGCTTGCCATCCACCAGTACCCCCAGATCCTTTTCAGCAGGGTTGTGCTCAACACTTTTGTCCCGCAACTTGTATTGGTTGTGGGGGTTGCAACAACCCAGGTGCAAGACCTTGCACTTGGATTTGTTGAATCTCGTGATATTCTGCTGGGCATAACAGCTCTGTGACAGAAGGAAAGAACCTAATAGGCTGTTTCATAGTATGGTTGCATTTAATTTACACTAAATCGACAGATCGCATTCAGAAATCCTGCTTTTCAGGAGAAGGTGCAAGCACCACTTAGTTCAAATCACACAGCTGTAATACCACTGTGCAGCAGCTGTGATCCTTTGATGCTCTTTGATGCTCTTCAAAGAATATGGAAAAGTTGGTAGTTATAGTAAAGTTTACTTCTTGTAATATTTCAACAACTTTGAGTGCATATTGCTGCAAATAAATCTCTCAAAATGTGTGTAGAAATAGCAAAAGCCAAAACATCTCTCTGCTTTTAAAATGCTGGCTTTTCTTTCCAGAGCCTGTAAAAATTTGTGCTCTTAAAGCACAGAAAGGCATCTTCACTAAAATGATCCAGATGTCTTACATTCAAGTTAGAAAAATATTTACAAGACAATACAGATATTTACCAACAAACAGAGTCATATTTCCTAGTCAAACTAATTTTCCTTCATATTGTCTAACATTATATGCACATTCACCTCTCGAAAAACAGTATCATATGAAAGTGTACAGTCTCTGGAGACTTACTGTAATTGTTTTCGGTACTTGAGAAATTAAGCTAGCTTCAATAGAAGTTAAAATATATGAAATTTAAACCGACACTAAATTTCTGGATATATAAAGAACTTGAACTTCCAGATCTGTACGAAATATATCACTTAGATAGTTCAAACAAAGTGTTTCCCATAGCTGTTTTCCTTTCCTTGTCAAAATATAATTATTATTATTTTCCTTGCATGTAAATGAAATTAAGTGTCTTGATCCAACACTTGCAGAAATCAAAGGCAGCTTTTTCATTCCCTTCAGTAGGTACAAGCCCAAATCCTATTTGCAGTGCTTATAATAAGGCTACAGATTTGTCACACTCTTGATACCCAGGACAGAATAAAATTCCACTTACTGAAGTGGCATTCTCAATAAAAGCCTGTCATTTTACAGTGTTTTGTTTGTGTTTTTTTTTCCCCAGGTTCATTTCATGCAATACATTTGGCTCTTAGTTTCAGTTTTAATGATAAACACTGTTTATTCTGAGATACTGCTATATATTGTATCCATATTACATCTGTATGTTTGAATATTGAAGCTATTTAAGATGTTTTAAAAATGATTACATTATTGTATATTGTACTTAAATTATAACTCTGACATGTATATTTTTGCTCTGATAGAAAGCTATGCTTTTCCCTCACAGTTCTGCCATGACAAATAACCAGTGTTAATAATTAATTAGCAAAATATTTTACAGTTGCTAAATTAAGTATAGAAAACAAAATTCATGCACAAATTAATAACTGTGATTTCATGCAGAACACTTCAGTCCTTCTTCTGGGCCATCATTAAATCTTCAACTACCAATTATTCTTTATTTGCAAGAATTCAGATGTTTTTTATTTTTAAATACAACTGTTGTTTGCAGATATTCATGAAGAAAATTTAGCAGCACTGCTAAGATGCATTAATTGGAAGACAGCTTAGGGATCTGAAACCCTTTGCAGGGCAAGGCGAGCTTTACTGTAGCCTGTCACAAACGGTAATGCCAGGCATATCCTAATTTTCAAAACAGAGGGGGAAAAATGCTATGTTTTCTACTGTTAAGTCATCACTCATTGGCACTGGAAGAAAAAAATAAGAAGATCTTCAAACCTGAAGAATCGCCTTTATCCAATAATTTAATTATCTCAGATATTGTAAAGCTAAGCCACTCACCCCCAATACATAATTCGTATGTGTGGAATTTATTTACTTTGTATGCTCTTGCCTGCTGGGGTGTCTTGGATCCGATTTCTCATTCACACTGTTGCTTACTTACGGAGGATTCATTGTTAAATTACAGTTGGTATGAACCAGCATGCCAGCATACCATGATATTAATCTCTAAAGTATTCAATCATTTAACAATACTCTCATTATTCAAGAGAACTCTGAGTTCTATGTTTGTGCAGATTTGCTGACATTTCACTAAAACAATTTGCTCTTACAAGAATTATATGACTGCAATATATTGTAAATATATATAGAGACATAAAACACTCAATCAGATGGTACCTCTCTCATAATAGCCAAGAAAAGAAAAGGAATTAAGAAGGAATTAAAAAGAAAAGCAAGAACTCCAGCTATCACCAGGGACCAGGAACTCAAACTGATAATTTAAAGCTAAAGCATTTTATAGAGTTCACACAGAGGCCATTTGAATCAAAAGTGTGAGTGAGACTTCAAGTTCAGAGAGCTCCCATTTCACTATTTACAAATGATAAAATTCCAGGTACTTGGGATGTCTTTAGAAACAACATGGTTCTGATAAGAATAATTTCTTAGGATTTTTTTGCAAAATACATGCTTTAGGAACTACATCAAAGAACTACTTCTTTTTCTTCAATATTACTTATTTTAAACCTTTTGTTTTCAGTGCTGGAATGTTTGTTTTCCAAAGAGTGAACTGTGACACAAGTAGGCATTTCCTCTGCCAGAAATTTTCAAGGAGAAACAACAACAGCATGATTTTGGAATTTTTAAGTACAGAAGCGTACACTACTTATCCAGAAGTAGGACATGATACTTCCGGTTTTGAATTTCTTAGGATTTTATCTAACTCTACCAAGTATATTTTTAAAAGCAAAGATCCTTAGTTCATTTATTTAGGCAACTCTCTAATGTAAAAACAGGGTGTGAAAATGGATTTCATAAGCTGCTTGTCCATGATAATATGAAATATCCATTCACATGTACAACTTCAGATGTGTACAGAGCCTAGCTCAACTTAAATTGGACAATTCATGTTTATCAAAGTTAAAGCATATTTATAGACTCACAAATTAATGAGGCCTTTTTGACACAGAAAGTCCCCCCTACAGTACTGATTCAGTAAACAGCCTTACACAGGACTTGCAAGTGCATGTTCAGTTAGTGAGTGTCCATGCAATCCCTATAACAATGATGACAATTAATTCTAAGAAAACAAATCTGTTCTTGCTGGTAACTTACCAAAACTGCCAGGCAAAAGTCCTAAAGCAGGTATACTTCTTCATTCAATGAGAGATGGACATAATTCAACATATTACCCTTGGTGTATCAGCCTGGTAAACATCTTTGAAGATGTAGGTTATACGAAAAATTGCACTTTGGATTATTGCTTGGTTTCTAGTAAGGTGATGGCGTCCTTCTGAGTCCAAAAGGCTACTCCAATTTACATGGACAGAGCAGCTGCCTCATTGTTTTCTGTCTTTGAATATTGAAGTTATGCTTCAAGATAAAATCAAGGGGTAGGGAAATCACAGAATTACAGAGGTTGGAAGGGACCTCTAGAGGTCATAGAGTCCAAACTCCCAGTTAAAGCAGGTTCCTGACAGCAGGTCGCACAAGCAGGTGTCTAGACAGGTCTGGAATATCTCCAATGAAGGAGATTCCACAATCTCCTTGGGCAGCCTGTCCCAGTGCACTATCACTCTCTCACTAATTAGGACATCTGTAGTTCACTGCTCATCAATTAGCACTTTGGAGAGCCAGTGAGCTTAAAATGAACAAAATGTTACAGCCAACCTAGAAGTGCTCACTCAGGTTTGTAGAATCATATGATCACCAAGGTTGGAAAAGACCTTCAAGATCATCCAGTCCAACTATCCACCTATCACCATAGTTCTCACTAACCCATGTCACTCAACACAACGTGCCAGTTTCTCTTACTGGACACCTTGACCACAAGTCTCCTACAGAAGAAAATGCAACAGTGGCAATTGCTGTGCTCTGCTGTGTTTCAGCTCATGCTTACAAACAGTCAATATGGATAGGAAGAGGTTAATTAAGCCATGGGATTCACTCAATAAATACGCTATATAAACTTCTCTGTTTAAAAGGGCATTTGGTCGGTCCTGTCAGGACAGATAGCTATGACGAATGATGTGCTCTATCTGCCACCAATCCCTTCTGAAACAAAAATGGACAAATCCAGAGGAAGGAGCAAGAATTTAAATACTTTATGATTCTGCTGGGAAATCTTACCCCAGGAACAGCAAGACTCTGAAAAATAGAGTAAGTGTATTTTGAATTTTGACCAGTAGTGCTGGACTTGGAAGCAAATTAGTTTCAGTCAAGTTTAGGAGCTTTTACATGCATTCAAATAAACCAATTAAATAAAATATGATCCTCCATCCATATAAAGACACACATGAAGAACCAAGACCTCATTCTGAGCACTGAGCATACTCTGGGAGAATGAGAATTCTGATTCACTGAGACAAACCTACAATTCTTCCTGTAACTGGCCAAGGAGTACAATACTGACAATTCTGGTTGCTCAGTAATACACCAAGAAGTTATGAAATTAGCTTTAGATATTAAATAATAACTAAGAAATAAATACATTTGAGATATCCTTTTCTTTTGCTTACATATCACAAGCCTTTGTGATAGACTCAGGTTGTATTTTCAAGCCTCTCTTTACAGAAACAGAAAGAAACCTACTTTTTTTTTTTTT
>JACDJE010000018.1:1971950-1983369 GCA_016647715.1 Pavo muticus | reverse complement strand
TTTAATTGAAAGCTGAGATTCCCATCTTATCACATGCCTCAGGATCTAAGGGTTTAAGAAACAAATATTGTGCACCTCGCAATAAACTTCTGAGGGTTGGTAACACCAAGGGCAACATCTTCATCAAATATTAGTGAACATCCTCAGCTAGGGAAAGAACACTGCTTGGCAGTTACATGTTCTGGGTTCCCGAAAACATCTAAAACATAGAAGAGGAAGATGGGAGGGAGGAAGGATAACAACGAAAAAATCCACCCTGCATTTTATTCTCAGCTTTATAAAATGAGCTACTGGATTTATGAAAACCCCAGTGCTGGTACCATTCGCTTTACTACTGCTATCATACAGATAAATGACAAGCATATCCTATATGGATAAATAATATTTCAGGAACCAAAATATAATCTGCCAAATGTGCTGGGTTTAAAAATGAATGTCACGAAATTTACAATGATCATGTGTAGTGTCAAGCAGATTACTTTTAGTACAGGCCATCAGAAGCAATGAAAGTAGAAAAACAATGTAAGAGAGACATCCAGTCAATCGTCATGGAGCCAAAGATACATTCTATGAGAAACAGACATACAGTCTGCAAGCGTTTATAAATATGAGTAAGTTAACTCATAGCCTGAACAGTCTTCAGTGCACACAATGGCCAACTCGTCTAAACCAAACATCTGTAATTTAAGGCCATGTATTTCCTCATCTCTTAAACATCTCACTCATCAACAGCATTTGCATCCATTTCTCCCACTTCCTTTCCCTTTCTGCTGATCTCAGAGGAAGTTCCCAAAAGCTCAACATTTTGAACAAGAAGCCAAAGCAAAATAAAAGGACTGCTACAGCTATTCATTTCCTAAATGCCCCTGTCCTTCACTTTCTCTGGTCCAGAGACCACTGAGGTGAAGGGAAAGACCTATGGGTTCCTCTCTTCTGCAATTCCTGATAGCCATTAAATGTTACAGTACATGCAGCATTCCATTTTGTAAGACAATTTCCAAAATTCAGACTTCGGTTTCTTTTTGACTCCCACTTCTCAGGACAACAGCTCCTTTGTTCAAGCTTCAATGTTTATGTAGATGTTATCTCTGGTTTAGTCTTCAATGTTGAGCAGGGTCAGAAAAGGATCATCCCCTTCTCTGAGGTTTAAAGATTTATGTCTGCTTACATTTTTAAGATGCATACACATAAATATACAAACACACAAACAAGTATAAGTGAATTTACTAGAGTTGTTCTCCAAATGATGATATTTAACACCAGCTACAATCTTGTTTGCTTATCTCCCCTGTGACATTTTTTTTTTCAAAATCTGTTGTGAGTGAAACAGCAGCATCTTAGGAAGAACGAGCTTTCTTCAGCTTATCTGCAAGAGAAGAGCAAGGTTTAAATAGTAGAAAAACAGCAAAAAAGAAGAGGGTGAGGCAAACCATTAAAAGTGTGGGAAAAGACTTCCATAGCCACTGAGCCACCCAAAACTCAGAAACACTCAGTGCCACAACCAGGCTCTGTGATTTAGAGAGGAAACAAAAATCTGAAAGAGTGGAGAATGAATGAAAGACCGTATTCTGAAGTCCCAAACACACAGGGACACTGTAAGTGACACAAGGACCTGTCCACACCACAGTCACACCAGTCCTGTCAGACAGCACAAACCTCAGCAAGATTTAACTTAGGTTCAGGTCTCACTGCTTGGCTGTAAAATCAAGAAGCATCTGCAATGTAGATGTTCCTTCAGGAAGTGAAGTGGACAGTAGTGTTCATATCTCCTCCAGTTCTTTATATTTTTGCTCTACGTAAAAGCAGAGTGCTTTAAAAAGGAATCATCATTTGTCTAAATCCCAGGCAGCTTTCTCCCCAACCTCTCCTGCGTCTCTCATCCCAGAGTTTCTCCAGATGGCCATTCTCTCTCCTACCTTTAAGATCAGCATATTTCAGATCTGAACAATTTGGATAGCAAAAGAAAACAAACAAACAAACAAACAAGAAAAAACCCTTGTACAGAGAGACATTTGAGTTTTCTCTCACTTCTGAAGTCTTTTTATTTTTTAATCCCTGCTCTGCCAATTTTGTCTCCCCTTCCTCCCCTCCCCTTCAGTGGAAATCTTCTACTCTTTACAAGCCTGGCTCTCTGCAGAAAATTGATTTCCCCTAGGATACAGCCATCCTACTGTTCTATGCATGGTCATTAATGACTGTCCTGTTCACCACAGAGACAGACACGGTGGCACTCCTCCCCAGCTCCTCAGCACAGAAAATGCACAGTGGGAAAATCAGAACAACCTCTGAGCTTAACCATTCCAAGAGTACCTCATCTCCAGAAAATGCCATACGTAACTTCTAAATAAACTGCTGGGAGGACAAAATAACTCTTGCTAGTTTCTGTAACTCTGTATTTTTACTGCAGTAGATTTAAATTTTAAAATCTTCCCCAAAATAACAACCATCAAGCAATTTATTCTCCCCCGAGCCACACAACAATGAACTCCAAATCAAGGTACAAAAGGTACAAAAGCACTGCAGTGAACAGTGCGGCTGCAGCTCACGTTGGTTTTACTTAGGCACCATCATGAGAGAGTATTCAAGGGAAGAAAGCATTTCCGCACAGCCTTCAAAAACTGCCTGAAAACGTGAGAAACTATCTGAGTGCTGAACCTTTCGTTTTTTTAGCTGCTTTGCAAGCCTTGAACTTGCTGGCTCTACCATCTCCAGGAGATCTGCAGTCTCACCTTTGATTGCAGTGAAATCCCGTCCTTGGAGTGACAGACGATTCTCCCCTTGGCACTTGATTAACTGTTGTGCCAATGGGTGAAATAAAACAATTTTACTCACAAAACAGCTTACGCCTTCTCTATAAACACCTTGTAGCTAAACTGCAAATTGACTCATTACCTCATCCTTAACCCATGAGGTCCTTGTAAGAACTTCTTCTCATCTCTGCAGGTACAGAAAGGAGGACCAGAAGCAGATAGGAAGAAGATAAGGGTATTTGACATCTTATTCTCATCCATTTCCAACCAAGGATTTTTAAGTGGTAAAACCAATCTTTGTGACCAAGTCATGTTACTAGTTTCAGAAAAAAAAAAAAAAAAAAAAAAAGGGAAAAAGATGAGCAAGCCTCAAGGATGGCTACAGGGTACTTTTTTATTATTTTGTTTTTGGATAATTTAGTTTCGTTTCAGTGACTTTACTTCAAATAAGTAACAGCGGTGTCTTGAAATCAAAAACTAAGTTCAAAAAACAACAACAAACCTTTCGAACCGCAGCAGCAACAAGAACCCTCTCAGAGATGAAGACAACAGCTGAAGGCAATCCCTAAAAATGAGGGAGTAGGACTTAGCTACCAAACTTCAGTTTGGTCTGAAATAAGTCAGTGCCTGGTGTGGCACTTCAGTGATACTGGGAAGGAGACAAACTGCACAAGCCAAGAAATCCACATTTAAAGCTCACATTGTCCAGCTATACTCTGTAGGCTGTGCCAGGGTTTCTTTATATAATTCTCACTTATGCTGGCTGGTGCTGGCCAAGGAAATCCTCCCTGTCCCAGCAGGATGATTCCCTTGCTGCAGGTTCCACAGAATCACATGCTCTGGAAATTTCCAAACACCTCGGCACAACATGGGTGAGTCCAGGATAAAGTTTCAAGCCTGAACTCTGTAATTTCCTGTCTTCTGCTAGTCTGTGCAGCTCTTTAATGTTATATTAATATCATTTTTGTCTGTGTGATTGAATTACCCACCACTCTTGATGCCAGCATTAGTGGATCTCTGTAACAGGAGAGCAGGCTATGCTGCGCATGCCATTACCGAACCCCACACAGCAGACGAGCTGCAGACCTCCCAATAGCAGGACAGGCAGGCTGCCTTGTTAGGATCGATGGGCACTTGGATGCTGGCACACAGCCTGATCTCAGGCTCACCTCAACATCCTACAAGAGAGCTTGCCACAGCAGAAGTCCAGCCAAAAAAGCAGTGGCCAAAGCTGGGAATCTGCTGACAGTGCCGGGACCCCGCTCACAGGCTCAGTATCCCAAGCCCTACACAGTGCTGCTGGGACTTGGCATGCAGATGCAATAGAGATGTATTGGTTTGGCGACATTTTGACTCCAGGTGCAGTGAATCCTCCACTGAGAGCAGTGCTGGTGACAGCTACTAACGAGTGGTGCGGTCCTTAAGAAATCCCCTTCAAAAGTCTTTACAGAGAGATTAAAATGCCACGTGTGCATTCGCTGTAACAATCCTAGGGCAGGAGATTTAATGTGACTGTTTTCTTCGGCACGCTTGCACCCCCAACCAACAGCTAATGATGAGCTTGACTACCATACAGAAATATCCGTCTTTACAGGGGGATCACACTGGGGAAAGAAAATGGGGCAGGGGGAAAGAGGTAAAATGAAAAAAAGAAACAGGGAGGATGAGGAATTCAATCCCATTGCACATAGTTGGTTCCCAGCACACCGTAACAACTGCACATCAGGGACAAAAGACCTGCTCTCACAATTAAGATAAATCATTGCTTCTTTACATCAAAGTGCATTAAAAACCACAAACCAATGCAGAACCTAACAGGAACTAACAACAGCAAATCCATGTTTCAGCAAAGCCAGGTTTTTCTTACCATCCACTGAAAATAGAGATGAAACAACTGCAGGTCCTAAGAGTGCTGACAGAATTTTACAGCTGTATCATTATTAGCAACCTTCCAGTACCTGAAGGGGGCCTACAGGAAAGCTAGGAAAGGACTTTTTAGAAGGGTATGTAGCAACAGAACAGGGGAAATGGTTTTAAACTGGGAGAGGGTACATTTAGACTAGATATTAGGAAGAAATTCTTTACTGTGAGGGTGCTGAGACACTGGAACAGGTTGCCCAGTGAGGTTGTGGATGCCCCCTCCCTGGAAGCATTCAAGGCCAGGCTGGATGGGGCTTGGAGCAACCTGGTCTAGTGGGAGGTGCCCCTGCCTATAGCAGGAGGGTTGGAACTAGACGATCTTAAAGATTCCTTCCAACCCAAACCGTTCTATGATTCTATCATTACAGTCTGTCTCTCACATCTGTAAGACCAGTAGTCACATCTTAAGTTCTATTATGCCAGGTAGGAAGCAAAATCGTTCTAGGAGTATGTTGCCATTCTTTCATTTAAATGTCCTTAACGACTTGGTCATACACTGTTTTGGTCCATAGTAGCCACCAATTTTCCTTCCTGTTTAGAAGCAATTGGTACAAGTTCATTTTACTGAGAGAGTCAGAAGACTGTCCCATATGAATCCTTCAGCTCCTTAAACTAAATGATTGCGTATGTGTGATTATATATATGCGAAAGGAATTCATTATCAAGTTCATACAACACTTAATAAACTGTATATTAAAATATTTGCACTAAATTATTGTGAAATAATCAAAAAAACCTTCATAACAATATTCTATTTAATTGACAATCCTATATTTGGTGTTGATTTAAGTAAAGAGGAGGAGACTAGAAGCATTAAAGATGAGCAGAGAAATTAAGTTCTACAAAATTAAACTAGACATGGCTTAGAGCCAAATTCCTTGTTTTTTAAACGAAGCTCAAAGAGCACTGCAGTTCTCTCATCAGATGAGTTTTTGTTATGGAAAGCTAAGGATAGACAGACATCTATCTGGTTCATGACCAAAGGTAATCAAAACCACACAGGTAGAGAGGAGAGCTTCTGGTTCTGACACAGCTTAGGCACCAGGGCACTGTGATCTCCACTGAACATGTACTGCACCTCAATGAACAACACTGATCAGTCTTTGAGCATTACTTGTTCTGCTGAGGAACACAGCTATTCCAGCTTTATCCACTTAAGGACACACACAAACAGATCCTGCTACATAAACTACACATAACAACAAATCTCTATAGACATGGAAAGGAAATTATTTCTAACCTCAAATAAATATTTTTTAAAAGACTGAAATGAACATTGATGTCATCTGTAGATCTTCATGAAATTATCTAAAGGCTGGAGAAAACTATCTTGTAATCATCAACTTAAACAGATCCATCTATTTTTATTACTAAGGAGAAAAGTCTGAAAAGTTACTTGATTATAGCACGTATGCGTATCCGGTAGGAGGAGGGGTGGAGAAGGAATTGGAAAAGTCTTTGATCTGATTACACCAAGAACAAAGAGGTGAAAAGGTGTACCAGAAAGTTGATTTAGAAATCAGTCAAATTTTGAACAGGGAGCATGGTTAACCACAGCAACAAACTGTTAGCGTCAGCAGTAGCTTTGCTATTGCTTTCATATCCTCAGATCCAGAGGGGTGCTTTTCTGAAAGATATTCTTAACATAAATAGACTGCTGCATTCAATCTAGGAGTAAACAAGGGAAATTTAAGGACCTGAATCCAACAGACAATAATGCTAGAAATAATTCTAGATCATCTCATGGTCTCTTCTGAATGCTAAACTGTATGAACCTGTGAATTACGAGGGATGCTCTGAAAGTAATGCCTCCTGCTTTATTATGTTGGCCCACAACATCAGAGGCAGATGTTTGTGGTATGGTAGTAAAGGTTGAACCTCCCCAACAATATTCTATTACATTTTGTTGCCATGTGACAGATGGCAGAAGAGGGGCAGTCTGACAGAACGGTGTCTGACATGGAAGTGCATCTGAAGCAAAGGTGTGGCATTGAATTCCTCCATGTGGAAAAAATGGCACCCACTGACATTCATCGACACTTCTGAAGGTGTATGAAGACCAAACAGTAAACATGAGCACAGTGAGGCGGTGGGTGGTGTGTTTCAGCAGTGGCAACAGCGACAGTGGGTCACCTTTGCTGGTGCCGATTGTGACAAGTGCAAAATGTAAGCTCTCATTCATCACTGGGAAAAATGCATAGGTAATGGTAGAGACTATACTGAAAAACAGTGCTCTGTAGCTGAGAATTTGCTCTATCAAACAGTGTTTATTGTGCTTTTCGTATCTGCTGTAGCTTCCATGGAAGTAAATAGAAGGCATTACTTTCAGAGTGACCTACGTATTTTATCGCCTTTAATTACTAGGTGACTACTATAAAGAAGCTGAAAAGTTAATGTTCATCAAGAATCAATGAATTACAGAAAATAATTGAAGTTTCATAATTGGATTATAATCCCAGGGGTACACGGAAATGCTGAACTGGAAAGCTGAAGTGAGGAAAGCAAGCCTGTTCTCCTTCTTTGTGTGATCACCAGGCAGTAGCAGCCATAAATGCTTCACTGATCACCTGTATTACACTGAAACAATAATATGGCTCTGATCTTGCAGTAACAGCTATTTGAACAGACTGCTGGGCTTCCACAAAGCTCACGCGAGACTGGGTGTCCATTGGCAGAAAACATTTTTCTCAATAGGACCTGAAGAGTCACATGGCTGTTACCATCTTTATTTTATATGAGGTTGCCACCAAGCCAGCCACTTTCCAAATAACCCAAGAGGATAAGGATCCAGAGCTCTCCACTTTCCCCACAGCTTACGATGGGGACACAAAAATTCATGTCCAAAGAGAAAACCTTTTCAGTTCAACATCTTCCAAAAATTAAGCTGAAAATATTCCATCTTTCCTGTCTCCATTTTATAACGAGGCAGACAGAAAAGCTCTGATGTAGCTGCAAAAATTCTAAGAAATTCCTTCTCTACTGAACATCTTTTGAAAAAAAGTCCAAGACGTTTTAGTTTTTAATATAAAACTAAGACCAGCTCTTTTCACACAAATAATTCTGGGAAGTTACCAAATACTTGGAATGAAGAACACTGTATGCTACATAGCACAGAGCTCTTGTCGATGCTTGTTTGGAGCGGTATGGGGAAGTCTAGCAGCTGAACACAATGACATTTTTGTTTTAGTGCTGATTATATTCAATAGCTTTGCCATCAAAGCTGGCCTGCCACTTCCCCTTGTATAGAAATTACAGCCATGCTCTAAGATTCCTGCCATTAGCTTGAAGCAGTGCTCAGGTTATTCCTGTTTAGGGAGAGCTGGAGTGTTATTAAGCATAGCTGATATTGTTTCCTTACAGCAAAGCTTTAGGACAATGTACTTCTCAAACAGATCAGAACACCATCTGCGTCATACCTTCTGGAGAAAGGTTACAGAAACATTTCTGTTACACAAATGTCAGAACACAAACAGTCTCCATCATCTCCTGAAGGAGTCAGTGACTCCTAAAGGAGGATGAACCCCATCCCAGTTTGAGAGCTTCCTGCTTCCTTCTCACGCTCTGTGCATTCACACAGCTGTGCCTGCGCTCCCACTGCTGCTATCAGTTCTTAAAAAACAACAGCTCTAAAAGACCCACTGAAATTGACACTGCAGAATTTCAGATAACTAATACAAAAAAAATGCAACCAAATATAAAAGAGAGAGGGTAAGCTTCAAAAAGAACAACAGATAACTAAAACTTTCCTTCATAAAAGACAAAATGACGGAAAGGGTAGCAGTGCAGAAACCTCTGTGACATCACCAGAACATCAAACCAGTCTCCTCCCCAGCAAGCAGAAACCAGGCATGCAAGCAGTACAGAACACCTTGGGAGGGGTGGGAAAATGTAGACTCAAGAGTCTAACAGTAATGAAGGTCCTTCAACAGAGCAACACCCACGTTACAAAACCAGACATTTGACTGACAGATGTGCACTGTGCACAGCCTATCTGTCCTGAGGATAGTTTTCAGCTATGAGCGTTTTCAGGTTCCTAAATGCTTACATCAGTGAGAGGAAGAAGGCCAGCCTCACGGCTGGCTCATGCCATGGTTCACTGGCTGTACACAAAATATGCTGGAGAAATGGCAAGAGGAGGAAGACAAGGAAAGACTAGAAACACATATTTCAGAACAAGTCAGGGGTTCATGAAGTGTGTTTGCCCACTTTCTATCTCAACACCCTTCCTGCACACTAAGCAAAACAAATGGTTGTTACAATCATGCCCTTCACACAAATACATTGAAGACCTAATATTTATGTTAAGAGCTCTCTGTTTTGTGCATGTTTTTTTTTTTTTTTCCCAAGGACTTTAATTAAAATTCATCAGAAGAAATGTTTTCAGCAGCAGTGTCTGAGAATGCTGTCTCCTCCCCTATCTTCCATTAAATCAGGTTCATCCAGCTTGAAAGGAGATGAGAAACTCTCCCTGACACTCTGTCACACTCCAGTGAAAAGACGGGCACATTCAAAACAGCGAAGAGTGCAGGTGCTCATTTATTACTTTACGCAGATTATTTTTCTGCCTTTCTTCCTGACAATGAGAACGTTCACATCCCAGATGGAGCTCTCTGTAAGTGCTGTGGGCATGTGCTGACCTAGAGTTTTGTTTTCCCTGATGAAAGAGGATAGGTAAGAAAAAGATTGGTTCCCTGCCTGCTGGGGCAACTTTAATGTTTGTTTTTAAACAATAGAAGACATTTACAGATGATTGTAATGAGGAATGAATATACAAATAATTTTTAAATCATAATAGGTAAAAGAGAAAACACACCTGTGCACATCCACGTCTATACATACATACACCCTATGAAGATGTATTGCATGTATAATGAGTATAAAACTGCAAAACAACTCAGACAAATTTCAAGTTCACTTAAATACTCCCTTCTGGAGCCAAAGAGGAACTCCAAAATGATATTTTACAGCATTAATAAGGTCCGTTACTATGAAGATGTCTTCAATGCTATAAGCAACAAATCACATCCATGGCATTATGTTCTTTTTTTGCTTTTGTGTCTGCGTTAGTCATTTTGACTTAGAATATTAACTTGAAATTCATTTTTTTCTTCCCTCTCCCATCTACCTTAATCTTCTTTTAGGAAGTCTCTGGTACAAAGAACTTGTGAATAATACAGGCTTCTCCAAAATGACCTATCCGTGTGTTTCAGTCTGACCTAAATAAACACATTAAAGTGAGAGGAACAAACCCATGCAGAATCCTCATAGCTTTGACTCATCATATTTAGTCCAGTGGGGCACTTATGCTTTGTTTGGTCCAGTGATACCTCTGTTCTGGGACTGTCCTGTCCCAATTCTACTTGGAATAATAAAGAATTTTTTTTGTTGTTGTTGTTATTGTTGTTTTGGGTGTGCTTTTCTTTTCTGCCCTTTAATATGAGTGTTTCTTTCCTTCTCATGAAGACCAATCCATTGAGCAGACTTTCACAGTTCTCACAGAACCATTCACTTCTCTTATTACCAGGATACTGAACGAAAATATCCATCAAGATTTAAGCAGGAACAATGCAATGTCCCCCCAGTTCCTATATGAGCTAATACAACTGAGCGAGCACTCTCTCACCTTTTCTGTCTCTGCACTGTCACGGAGAATGCTGCTGAGTGCTGCTAATTACAGAAGAGACGTTTTGTTTGATTTAGTACTGAAGCCACAGTATACCTTGCTTTAACATAAAAAATGTTACAGAACCTGGGACATTCTGTTACTTCAACAAAATGACAACTTAAAGCACAGCAGAAGACACAGGCTAATACTCTACTATTACACATCTCAGATAGTTTGGGCTTTTTCTTCACCAAGGACGGGACAAGAACATCCATTCACATCGGATAAAAATTCCTAGATTTACTTTAGGAATTCTTCTGGTCTTTTTGGTTCTGAACTTGTTAAGGAAATTTTATTTTGGTTAAAATTTATTTTGAGTATAACTCAAAGCAGTATTTTCTAATTAGCATTCTAACGTGAGAGGGAGGAGGGAGAAAAGGAAAGAATTATGTTTTCTTTACCTTTTCATTGGAGCTCATATAATACAAACTTTTTGTTACTTTCACTAAAGAGAATAAGAATAGCCAGGAATTTCAAACTCAAGCTGATTTAACATGCAGCAGAACTGGCCATTGTGAACTTGCTATAAAACTTGCACTAACTGAAAATTTTGTGCTTGTTGAAGCTATTAACAAGAGACTCTGCCCGGAAAGGCACCTTGAACCCCTTTGAAACCTCAACAAACTCAGCAGTTCTCTGTGGGGCAAAAGGACTGTACAGAGTTCATTTCAAAAATAGTCCAGGATTTAAGTAATGTGTGTATTTTCAATTAATAACCTCAGTTACATTATCCTTGGTGCTAGCTCTTTAGCAGAATCCAAACGGCAGTGATCGGAATATTTATTCAGAGGTTCCACAGGGACAACAACAAGGACAGTCAGAATGGGATGAAAGGCTAACATCTCACACACGATGACTTGTCAAGGAGAAAGATCATGATAACTTTGGTATAAATTTCCCATACCTAGAACTCTCTCTCTATATATTTATATATGAGAAACTGGTTCATCTTCCTCAAAAGTCAGCTTGATCCGCGCAGACTTTCTGATCTTTAGGTTTGGCTACTTTTCCCTTTGTTGATTTAATTAAGTCCTTTTATTATCCCTGAATCACAAAAAAAAAAAAAAAAAAAAAAAAAAAAAAA